>JABXWE010036570.1:0-14415 GCA_014611495.1 Limonius californicus
AGTGCCATTTAAAATTTTGGAGTGTGGGTGGTTGGGGGTGGGGGTGAAAGTTTTCCAACTGATTAGAATATGTCATTAAATGTCCCCCTCCAAACTAAAATCGACGTGTTTCAGCGATTTGTGATAAGTTTACTAATTAAAGAGTTATTCAAGGTGGGAAGTTTTCAAATGAAAACCCTGTATAATTCACTTCCGAAAACGTCAGAAAGGACTTACACATTGTTTTGCTCAAGAAGGGACTTTGGTATATTGCACGGATGTTGACAATTTATTTCACGCATTAGAACAGAAATATGAACCGAGCAATTGGCGCCTATGTATAGATTCTTCAAAACTTAGCTTAAAAGCAGCAATAAATATCCATCTATATCTATAGCTCATGCCGTTCATATGAAGGAATTGTACGAGAATATGCAATATCTCCTAGAACACATACGGCATACTGACTATGAGTGGTCAATCTGTGGAGACCTAAAAGAGATAGCGCTTCTTCTTGGACTTCAGCTGAGGTATACAAGATACTGTTGTTTCCTGTGTGAATGGGACAGCCGTGCACGAGATCGTCACTATATACAGAAGGAATGGTCATTGCCCAAGCACTAACTACGGGTCGAAAAAATATTACCAACGAACCACTGGTTGATCCTAAACATGTACTTCTACCACTACTGCATATAAAATTGGATGAAAAATTTTGTTAAAGCACTAGATAGGAATGGAAGAGGGTTCTTGTATCCGAAACAGAAATTTCCGAGAGTTGGTGACGCAATAGTTAAAGAGGACATATTTGTGGGACCAGAAATACAAGAACTAATGAAAGCTGGCGAATTTGACAACTTGCTGAATGAAGTTGAACTAAGAGCATGGAGAGCTTTTACAACAGTTGTGACCAATTTTCTTGGAAATGTCAAAGCTGAAAATTACAAAGACCTTGTAACTGAATTACTTAGTGCTTTCAGAGAAATGGGATGTAACATGTCTTTAAAAATTCACTTTCTGGATGGTTTCTGGATGCGATTTCTTTCCGGAAAATTTGGGTACCGTAAGCTACGAACATGGAGAACGGTTCCACCAAGATGTTGCAACCATGGAAAAGCGATAGTTTGCTTGTTGATTACTGCTGGACATTAATCCGTATGCCCCAGACACTAAATACCGCCGTGAAACATCCACAACAACATTTTGAAGTAAGTGCAACATTAAGAATTTACCGATAATGATATATTTCCGTATAACGCACAACACTGCGTAGCAAATAAAGTATGGTTGATAAAGAAAATCCAAGGTCATTGTCTGCTTTCTGATGAAATTTTACATAACATACACCATGTTTTATTCATGTTATAAAAAAAAGTTGTTTTTTGCTTACCAGTGTAATTAGTCAGCCGAAAGGTGCCTTAGGGTGTCTAGTTAACACTTAGTCGGAGTTTTTGTCCCTATCTAAAAAATAACAATACCAACCGATAAGCATATCAGTCGTCCCAATAGTATTTTTCAAATAACTTCTTAAGTAACTTATTGTATGCATGCAAAAAATATTTTTTAGTGGATAGTCTTCAGTAGCAATTGTAGAAGCGTTTTAGGATTATTTTCAACTGTTTTATTAATAAATAATAAAAATCACAAAAAAAATACTAAGTGAAAGACTAATAACGCGATTAATTTTGTTGGGCCCTTATTATTACGATTCTTTGCAAGTTTTTTCAACAGGTTTAGTAATTTAGGGGGCGCAAGCAGCCCTGGGGTGTCTAGTTATCACTATGTTGTTTCTATCTAGCAAATATCAATACCAGCCGTGAATTATACTATTCGACAAAATTAATATTTTTCAGATAACTGCTTAAGCAACCCGTTCCATACACATAAACTAAATTATTTTGGTTGATAGTCTTCAATCATAGTTATACAAGTTTTTAGCACGAATTTAAACCATTTTGCTAATAATAAATAATAAAAATTTACTAAGAAAACACCAAGTGAAAGACTAATATCACGATTAATTTTGTTTGACCGTTATTATGACAGAAGTTCCTCCAAGATGTTTAATAATTGATGGTGCACTAGCTGACTTATGGTGTCTAATTATCAGTGTGTTGGAGTTTTTGTCCCAAGCTAAAAAATTAATATTTTTCAGATAACTGCTTAAATAACGAGTTATGCGTATGCAAAGGAATTGCTTTTGGGTGTTAGTCTTCAATCAGAATTGTAGAAGTTTTTAGGACTATTTTAAATCGTTTTACTAATATTAAATAATAAAAGCACTCAGAAAACACAAAACAATAGACTAATATTACGATTAAATGTGTTTGTCTCTTATAATTACCGATTCCTTGCAAGTTCTTTCGAGGTGTTTAATAATAAGTGATGCGCAAGCTGCCTTAAGATGTCTAGTTAGCATTGTGTTATAACTTTTGTCTCTATCTAAAAAATATCAGTAGGTACGAACCGAATATAGTATCATTCGGAACAATTAATGTTTTTAGATAATTAATTAAGTAACCTATGGTACGTACACAAAATATATTGTTTAGTTGATAGTCTTCAGTAACAATTGTAGAAGCTTTAAGGATTACATATTTTAAACCGTTTTAGTAATAATGACTAAGAAAACATCAAGTAAAAGACTAATATCATGATTCAATTCGTTTGGCCCTTATTATTACCGATTCTTAGCAATGTATTTTTGGAATATACAGGATGTTCCAAGGGCAGAAGGCCTCTGTCAAAACTAAGCTATCACAATACTTTTCTAATTTATTAAAATAATTATTTATTTTTAAGAAGAGTATGTTGTATAATACATAGGATACATGCTGTATAGTTTTTAAAAAAGTATAGTACGTACTGCAAATGCTGCATATTAATTGTTAATTTACTGAGTGACCACTTTCTTTACTATCACAATATAAACACGGAAGATAGGTATTGAAACGTTCAAGATATTTTTCTGCTCAACAAAATTATTATGTATCGACTAACTAAAAGAATATTCAAGTACCAGCTATGGGGCTTTATAAGTACAAATTAGTTTGTTTCGTGGGCTTGAACTTTGAGAGGCTTTGTACCTACAAGACCCTGTACCACCCACTACCCTGTACGTATATGGTTACAATTTTAGACCTTTATGTTTCAAATGCATTGCTACCAATGAGCCTTAATATATATCAGGCGCCATCCAACCAGAAGTTCACCGTTTAAAAAAATATTTAGATGTTTTGAAACTTCTTTAAGAAACGAAAGTAAATGTGTTAATTCCAGAAGATGTAGGCCTAAATCAAAACTAGCAGTGATAGAGGCAGTGAAGGAGTCAAAGATATTTAAGTGCTAATGTGAGTAGTAGAACTCCAGTTATAAGAATTCTGATAGCAAATGTATTTTATGCTTATCACGATGCTTTGGTACATGACCTGCAGGAAAATGGCCCTCACATGAGATTGCAATTTTCTAATTTCTTCCAGAATCAACATCTTCTGCATCCATCTGCCTGGACAACGTTACTCTATTTTCCTACAAAACATTTTACCCGGATTCTTGGAAGATGTAGAACTCAGTGTACGACAAAAACGTTGGCACCGTCCTGCGCACTACCGTTGCATTACTAGGAATCATTTAAATAATGTATCTGGAGGAACCTAACTTCCAATTACTTGCTTGACTCCAATAATCATTTTTAAAACAAATGTGTAGAAGTCGATCAAGGCAATTTGAACATTTACTGAATTAAATAATCCTTTGCTATTTATTTATTATTGTTGTTTTATATTTGCTTCGTTTTTGCTATAGTATGGTTGCACCAATGAGAGATTTTCTTGTTAATATTTCTAAACCTGTTAATTACTTCAGTGATAAACTTGACAGAACGCAACTATGGTCCGTTTCTATACTATAAAATATTCTTAGTTGGTCCACCCTGTATCTGAATTCCAAAAAATTATAATCTTTTTGTAATCTTACATCAGTTCACATCAATATATCAATCAATTGGGTTACAAAACCATATATTACACATACATTTTTATAGCCCTCGAACTAAGCTGGTGATTAAATTGGTATTGTTTGAAAAAGTGAATTTTTCTACCTTTTACCCACTTTGTCAAGGTATTCAAATTGTCCTACTTCATTATTCACACTTTCACGTGTAAAAATTCCTGCTGTAGTTCCATGTGTATATGGTAGCATGAATATATTTGACGAGATGTGTTATCTTATTCATGACTTCAGGTAATTATAAAACATTTGTAGTCGGTCTTCTAACTAATGTGTTTTTAAATTCCGTTTAATTTTTGAATCACAAATTGCTCTGGCATATTTCCTTTTACGACAAAAATTAATTCGCTCTTCCTGTTTCTACTTCTTTGTGCTAATAATATTAATATGTGAAAAGAATGTGGCGCAAAAAGGTTTTCTTATCGGCGAAACGGCAGCTTGCTACAAATTATTTGAATAACAATTGGCGCTGCAAACAAGGCGATTTTTTTAATAACGGTTACTTGCTTAAATAATGAATGCGAAAACGGTTTGAAGAAAAAGTAGCTGCTAACGGGTCTTGTAAAAAATCAAACTTAGTTATTTGACATTATGCCTATTCGGCCTTACTAGTAGATATGGGATTTATATACATTGCATCTTTTTGCTTTGACCAATTTTGTATTAATGTTTAATATGCTTTGTTTTTTATATTCATTTGCATAAGAATATTGCAGTAACGTTATTCTAGATATAATTAGTATTGATGCATATTGTACAAGTTTACCTTTTTTTTTGTCAAAAATACAGGTTCTCGCAGCTTGAAACACATTTAGAATGCAATTTTTAGTTCGTCATTGTGTCATTATTACACGGTACAAAATGGTTTTCACACCCATACAAAAGACATTCATGATTGAAAGTTACTTGCGCCAATTTTTCCGCACTCACTATCGTAATTAAAGAAATTCAAAAGGTACGGACAGATTTCCAGGCCTTGCAGGACTATCACACACTAACAATCCATGAACAGATGTATTTCGATATGGATGTAAGTGCACAGTTTTATGTAATAGCTAAAGACATGATACTCCAGAGAGCTTCATTTGTTGCTATGAGAATACAACCGTGGCGCTCATTGTCCATTATTTCAGTAGCTGCTGCAACAACTTCATCTGTAACTTTTGTCGACTGATCATCATATTTTTATCTAGATTGCCATTTCCATGTAAATTTTATCACACACAGACATGCACAGTTTTTTTAAACTGCTGGCGTATAAAAGCAACATAAGCAAACTCTTTGGTAAATTCTTTTCAACAAAATATGCTCAAATTCCATTTACGTTTACATCATTTCGAAGTAACTTTCAGTCATAAAGGTACTTTGTAAATAAAGCTTCAGAAGTAATGCCTGAAGAATTTAAATCTCCAAAAATGCTAAAAAATCACTTTAACTCAAATGTGTGAGAACTTTCAGAAATAAACACGCTTTTGCTACTGGCAAATATCAATTAATTGTTTTTGTAATAACAGCTGTACCATAATTCAGTATCCCTTCCGATTTCTCAACTTTTCGTTATCTACGTCACCAACAAAGCTATCTCCGTACCAACGGACCTTATTTACACAATATATATTCATAGTATTAGTTATCAGTGGATTTACAAAGCATATCGCTTACATCTCGATGAACTTATTTATTTTTTTATAATATGATTAATATATAATATTTGTTTAGCGAATAATTCACAATATAAATATATGGAAAACTATTTCATTATTAGGTTTTTTTCGCTAACACAGACCAGCAACTTGCGAGGTTACAAACGATGGATGATGTCATTTAGTTTGGAAAATACCGGGCCCATAAAATAGCAAACAATAACAAATATCCAGATATTCTGGAGTTTACTAGAATAAAATCATCTCCGTTTCGCGGATATTATAATCTTAATTAGTAGCGATATCGAAGCCTTGGAAACAATGCTCAGGCAATTACAACAGGCATCGGCTTCAAAATCCATTGACGTGAGGTCGTTACTTCTATACGTAATCTTTAGACCAAATATAGTAAAAACTCTAATAAAGTTATGCCCTAAAATAAACCGTTTTCTAAATACAGAGTGAGAAATTTTTATTTATTAAATAATTACAATTTCAGAAAAGCCAATATTTATTTTTATTTTAGTTTAAATTCACTATAAAGCTTGTTCAAAATGGCCACCGTTGCCATCGAGACACATTTTGGCTCTTCCTAAGCTCTTCCTGGTTACCATACGTAACATATCATTAAACTCGTTAATGTCCATAGGCCTCATAATGGGATAAGGTAGATAAGTCGTTGAATAAAACCACAATCAAATCCCACAAAATAGATTTAATGTTGTTAAAGGTAATAGAATTTTATACCTTTAACAACATTAAATCTATTTTGTGGGATTTGACTGTGGTTTTATTGAACGACTTAACATCATTGTTCATTGTTATTCCGAATTAGTTCTGCTGCCTCAAAAATGTCTTCAACAGCCTCTGATGGATGGAGGTTGGCATACCATATCTATCATATTACCACACAAATAATAATCTCAACAAGTTAAGTCTGGAGATCTTGGGGGTCTGTGTGCTGTAATCCTCTACCAATTACACGTCCTTAAAACCGTCGATTAAAAATTTGTCTTGCATGTAACGCAAAATGCGCAGGGTCACCATCGTGTTGGTAGCACATACCATGTCTGATCGCCAGAGAGATATCATCTAACAATCCTCCCAAATGATCTTCTAGAAAATTTAAATATCTGTCGGCGGTTAATGCTTTCTCAAAAACGAATGGACCAATGAGCATGTAATAAATAATTCCACACCAAATGTGGATAATTTGACACTGTGATTTCGTGTGGATTCTCCAAATCCCAAGAGTGGCTGTTCTTTCAGTTCATTAATCCAGTCCTTGTAATTGTTCCGTCATCCATGAATAAAATTCTATTATGATCCAGCAAAATTCCATACGACTAGCGAAATCTGTAGGTAAGAGGGTTTGAACAGGCTGGATATGAAAGGAATATAAACCATGACGTTTCAATGTTCTCCAAACTCGCATTCGTGGTACATTAACGTGTGCAGATACACGACGAACAGAGGTGCTAGAATTATTATCAATTTCTCGCAGTATGTTGTCCTCATTGTCTAGAACTTGTGCGTATTGTACGCTCAGTCGACGGTTTCGGGAAAGTTCCGTGTTCACGTAGGTGGTCGTACAGTCGTTGGAAAACTCGTCCGTCTGGTAGGCGCCGATTTGAAAATCTCAACCCATATTCTCGAGCAGCTGCTATTGAGTTTCCATCACGTCGTGGGGACACCTTGTATGTCGTTAAAGTACTTGGATTTTACCATATTTTGCATCCATTTTGGCAATTTTTTCATCAGTTCTTATGATTATTTTGTTATTGTTTTCACGATATTTAACTATTTGATATATTGTCCACTGGTTAAAAAATCGGCATGCTATAAGGTTACCTATTAACGTGGGTAACCTAAATTTAAACATATTATGGGTAATTTTAGTAGCCCCTTAAAGTAATTGGGGATACTATTATAAAATCGAGGTACTGTAACTTCTAGCAGTTCACTTTATTGACCCTTCTGTTATAACTTCAAATGAGACACAAACTAAATTTAACGTTGTTTAAAGAGTTTGCCTTGCTAAGTTTTAAAATCATCCTGAATAAATAGATGAGTTGTTATGAAAATTCAACTGTCGCGCTGAAAACACCGTAGACATTCATATACCTGCTAATTTCTAGCTTTTTGTTTTGTTTAATAATAAGATCACGAAAGGCACTCGTATAATTTGCATATTCTAATCGATAAAAATGCCGTAAACAGGTAAATATAGTCTTAAGGTGTGCCTATGAATTTAGATAGGTTTTATGAACCTCCCTCTGTTTAATCCAGCAGGATCCCGTCTTTATTTGACTTACAGCCACGCTAACTTTTAATTCGATAATAAAAATGTTATGGCAGAGGCGTGTGTATGAAAACAGATTGAAAATTAGCCGTATTTTTATTTTTGCCAGAAAACGGCGCAATCGGCTCACTATATTAATAACGCGCGTTTTCTTTTGGTGCAAGGTCGGCCTCTATAAATCAAAATCCAATTCCGTATCTTTTCCGCCCCTCGATATATCTCGATACAGATACACCCTGTCGGTTCCTTTTCCTCACTCAAAGCGTTATACCAATCCCAATTTCTTCCACTACATAAACCTAAAATTAACTGATGGTCATCCGGACACTTGCAGTCTTTGCGAATCTGGAGACGATTTTTTCAGCCTTACGTACTAACGCTTGCGATTCCCATAAATATCTCTGGAAAAATAGAAAAATCCCAATAGTTTTCTCGTGTTTCGGTAAAATTCAAGTTATAATTGTTTTAGTTACCGAACCCTTACGTTCTGGATCTTACGTAAGTTTGGTATTTTATTGAAATAAGGCGAAAAAGAAGTGAAAGCGTCGGGGTTACAACAGGAAACGATTGTGAAAGTTCGGAAAGTTTAGGCAAGAATTAAAGAGCAGCTTATAAAATTAGTGCCATTTATGTTAACATATCTCGTTAGGTATCTATTAACTAGAAAATATTAGGAATTTTACGAGCAATGGTTACGTTTAAGTGGCCGTTATGAGGAAGATTAAAATGGATAATTTAAATATTAAATATTTGCATAATCAGCTACAAAATTGGCTTCGTTCTACTTTATCTATCATAGTGGAAAATTAACTGTTATCTTAACATACTTACATAATAAAGATTGAAAAATATAGGTGTAAACACTCAAAGATATAAAAAAGCTTTCAGAAAAATCAAATATAAAAAAATGTGATTTTCTTAATGCGAAGTAGTTTTCCTTTAGATTTAATTAATTTTTTCCGACAGTGTAAGTTTACAAAACTATTTTAATATTATGTATGCAACAGGAAAAGTTACATATCAAGCATTTAAAAGGTTAACCTTTCTCTTTGAAATTGTTAATTCATTGCCTCAATATTTGTAGTCCTGTAAAAATGACATAATTACTAGTACATGATTTCTGAAACTAATCTTACCTATGGTAATGCTACTGAAAACGCCAATTTCAGTTGATATCCTCCAATGTTAAGCTTACAAAAACCAAAACTATAATGTATTACTTTGTTTTACGTAACCGCCAAATAATAATTATCAATCTGCGCTAGTTGTGTACATACAGTTGCATCAGAAATTCCTGACTAACATGTAATCACGTAGATAGGCAACCTGCATAACTACCGTTCGTAAAACTGCCACCATACATAATAAGAGATTGATAAACAGGAAGTTTATTTTCAATACTATGATTAATTTTTGGCTTGAACTCCGAACACTGAAGATGCAAGCTGCAATATCGTGCGGAACTTTACTTTGTCTAGGTTTACAAACAGTAACCAGTTATCCTGATTTTACTAAGTGTGATCTCTAATTCACGACACAGTTCAAGACGTAAATTAATCATAGTGTTGGCAGTTCGAGAAACCGTGAAAACTTCAAACAGTATATAGGAAGCTTGTTTTCACAAACGTTGATGCAAAATCAACAACATGGAAATTTCACTGTCTATTTTAATGAAATATGTTGTAATAGTTGGGACAAATCTGAATTAGTATGAAACAAATCCTTAATTTTAAAGCAAGAACAGGAAGGTCTTGAAACGAAAAAGTTTAATTTCAAAATAAAGTTTAATACTTCTTGACAATTTATTAATGGTCACTACCTCTTCGGAGATTTATGATAACAATATTGATATACATATATTGTCTAAGGTACAATGGAAGTTACTAGTAGATCTAACCGTAAGGTGTGAGAAAATTTCATTATTTCATAAATCTATCTAGTTACACAATTTAGCACTAATATCTACTTCTTTTAGTCAACTTCCGACCATATAGATTATCAAGCTTGTGTATTTATTCCAACACACCCTCAAAGGGTTGCAAAAAATGTTGCCTAAAATAACGGTAAGTAGAAATGGCCGTCCAATAACAATGGTTTGTAGTAGAACATTTTAGGGTAGTTCGGCTTATAAGTCTTCTTTTACTTTGAAAAAGACATTCAAAACCTGTTCGAGTCCTGCAACAGATATCAAATATAATAACTTACAGTTTTGCATAAAATTGTTATTACACGGCGTTGCAGGTTAGTACATCAGAGTCCAATATTGGCATTATTAATATGATATGGAAGTTTTTCTTTTTCTTTAAGTAGTCTCAAAATGCGCACATTATAAAAATATATTTAAATATAGAGGGTGACTCTATACCGCGGAATATCTTCAAGGCATTATTTTTAAATAGAACATCCTTTATATATTACATTGAATTCAGGGTAAAATTATCTTTCTCTACAACTATAATGTAATGTATTCGTTACATATACCTTTTTAGTTGAAGAATGATAGATATTCTCCATTTCCGTTGGATTCTGTTCTCTATTTCAGTGGGATTCTGTATTAGATAAATTGCGGAACCGGAAGCTAGTGGGCGTGGCATGTTAGCGCTTGGGATCTCCCACTTGTTTTTGAAGTAACTGTCAAAAACAGTTTAAAATTTTCGTATTCGTAAAAATAGTAAGAACTAGGTATGAATAATTCAGACAGCGAAAACGCTGAAATGTGTTCCCCACCAGAAATAACGGAAACCGCGAAAACGACGTGTATTAATTTACTGCCGAAGAAATCGCAGAAACTGTACACGAAGGTGTACACAGCGTAAAATGGTTGTGGCTAGTGAACCGACATACGTCCATCTAAAGCAAAATTTTTATTATACTGATTCGGACCAAAAATTGTAACTTCCTATGAACTAGCCGTTGAGAAAGTATAGTCTCCTACTCGTGTAGAATAGCTATTATTCACTCGGATGATTCTGTTTTCATCCTTGTGAATAATAGCTGTCATTCTACACTCGTTGAAGAATATACTATTCCAATGAAATCCTACGTCTTGATTTTGGATGCGGCGTTGCCGAATTTATCTAAATTATGTAACAATTTTGGTCCGTACCAGGTTTAAATTAATTCGCTGCGTGAGTGTTACGATTAATTAAGAATACATATTTCGTAGATATGCAACCAAATTATGTACTAAAACGACACAACCGCCTAAAATTAATTTTATTTTACATGCTGTAGTTTTACACCAGCTTAATTTGATTTATCTCAAGAAACATTTTCTCAATTTTTTCAAATTGAACAATCTGTATATTGCTATATGTTCGAACGTTAATTCTCCACAATTTTCATGAATATTGTCCTATCATAAAATATATATTTTCAGAGATATTTTCACTTTTGCAGTACAACCCGTTCCAGTATTAAACTTTTGATTTCTATCTAATCTAGTAGCGATGAGGATTTTCACATTAAGTGCCAACATTTATTATTAATAATAGAGACAGAACATTTTATTAGCAACGTACGTGTATATATATAATAGATATTCAATGAGACCTCCGTTCTGTTCAATACACATGTTCAGTATTTTCCAAACCCTCATATTTACTGTTCGCAACAAATCGACGGAAATTGTACAAAAGTAGCTATTAAGCGTTGCTTTACATCTCCTATAGTAGTTGCAGATATCTGGTATACACTATGTTCTACATATCCCTATACCAGAAAATCCATTCTGGCGATCTACACACACATCTACACACCCGAGTTCTTGATTCAAGAATTGTCGAGTGCGAAATGTGCTGGAGCACCGTCGTGCTGGAACCACATATTTACAATTAGATTTGGAAGGACATTTTGCAGCTCTTGACGTAAATTATATTACAAAATGAGCGCCAATCACAAAATCGCCTATAATACCTCCCCAAACATTTACAGTCCATTGCCATTGTGCGCCAACAATTTTTGGATTTTCCATTGTATAATGATGAGTATTATGTTGGTAGTAGGTAGTGTGGTGGTAGCTCGCTTTTGAATAATCGTCGATTCTGGCTTAGTTTTGAAACTTAAGCATTTCTATGAAGATTTACAAAAATCTTGTCTGCAACCCATCACACACAATTTCCCAATCCGGCTTGCAACCGGGATGTAATCAATGTTTTATGCCAATCGCACAATCGATTTGATTCTAAAAATATCGTGTTGTTTGATTAAAAGCTACTGTAAAAAACCAACGTTTATTCAATCTTTTTTGTTGAAGCTCAATCAATTATATAAATATTGTGAGCTATTTTCACTGAACCACTGCAACCTAATTTTATATATTATCTTATATTGGTAGAATTTATAAAAAAAAATATGTTTTAATTTGTACAAGGATTTCAACATTCTAACGCGAATTTTTGGATTTGTTTCACAGATTCTTTTCAACGTCAATTTTGCTTCCTAGGAGCCGAATAAATTATACAACTCTTGTGGGTTACTTTCAAGAAACAGCTGATTAATATTATTACATATTCATTATTTTATGTTAATCGTGCTGTCGATTTAATTACAAAAAAAAACGTGTTGTTTGTTTCCCAGTTTTTGTAAAAAGGCAACGTTTCTTCAGTTTTATTCTTAGCTCACTGAATTATATAAACGTTGTGAGTTATTTCCAATCAACGACTACAGATAAATGTTATAGATCATCTAATATTGACTGAATTAATAAATAGATTACGTTTCAATTTGTAGAACGATTTCAACATTTTAACACGCATTATGCGATTTGTTTCTCAGAGTTTTCCAACATCAATTTTTCTTCTTTGAAGCTCCATGAATTATACAAATCTTGTGGTTAAATTTCAAGAAACAACTACTGATTAATATTATTATATAATCATTGTATTATGTTAATCGTACAATCAGTTGATTCCAAAAAAAGTGTTGTTCGTTTCCCAGTCTTTGTAAAAATCCAACGTTTCTTCAGCTTTCTTCTTAGAAGCCCACTGAATTATATAAACGTTGTGAGTTCTTTTCAATAACGACTACAGGTAAATGAGGTACATCATCTTGTATTGATCGAATTAATAAAAAAAATATGTTTCAATTCGTAAAACTACTTCAACATTTTAACACGCATTTTACAATTTGTTTCTCAGATTTTTCCAACATCAATTTTTACTTTCCCATACCTTATAGGTATAGGGTAAGTATTGAATTCATGAAAATTTTCGAAATCGAGATTTTAACGGAAATATCCGTTTTGGGTCTCTAGGAACCCAAAAAAGTGGTTTTTAAAAAATGTCTGTCTGGGGGTGGGTACGTATGTACGTACGTATGTACGTACGTATGTACGTACGTATGTACGTACGTATGTGACGCTCCTACAGCCGAAAGTATTGCTCCGATTTTGATGCGCTTTGGAATGCGGGGGTTTATCGAAAATTCATCGAAAAAATAAGCTTTTCAAAAAAATCCGAAACCGGAAGCGGAAGTTACGCATGTTTTTTTGGTATCACTTTTTTCGTGATTACAATTTTGAAACTTTTATCGCCGATAACGATAGAGGGTCATAAGACAAATCTGTTAGTTTTTTGCCGAACTAGCTAGCTTTAAACTGAAGGGCGCTATGATTTTTTGAAGATTTTGAGTTTAACGCCCAATTACTCGAAAACGGATGAATCGATTCAAATGATTTTTATTTTCTGAATAGTATATGAAGGGTAAAATGAGGTGATATAAAAAGTTTTTGAAAAATTATAAGGGGCCTAAATTACGAATTTTCAAAATTTTGGAAATTTTCAAAAAATTATTTCTCAAAAACTGCTCCAAGGAATTTTTTTAAACTTCATATGTCGACAGACCTCGCAAGGGGCTATCGATATGTTTTTTGAAGAACTCCGTAATTTTCCTGTGGCGCCCTCTACGAAGCTTGGAAGTTTTAAACTTCAAACTCCTTTAATTAATAAACGAAAAAAGATAGGAAGCTGGGGTTTTCACTGAATCGCTCAGTACGTAATGGAGCATATGAATATGCAAAGAAATATTACACTCGTGGATATATGTAAGCGCACCGGCCCCCTCCTCCCTCTTTTTTAGAAAAATATTTTTTTTATTCTAACGGTTGTTATTTGTTTGCGTCAAAGAATCTTTTTCCGCGAAAATAAAAAAAATCGATTTTTTATGCTCTACAAAATATAATTTCCAGGGACTTAGAAAATTTTACCTCGGTAGCAATAGCGATCGGTACTAGTTAGACCGCGCGACGGCCTAGCGGTACGGACAGCCCTGCGCACTTTGGTTCAGAACCATTGCCATACTGTCGCGCTACATTCATTTCTTTAACCGGTATTACAACAACAAGTTATAAATTATTTATCAAAATTTTGTATTTAATACTTAATTTTCGAAATCGAGATGTTAACGGAAATATCCGTTTTGGGTCTCTAGGAATCCAAAAAAGTGGTTTTTTAAAAAATGTCTGTCTGTTATAAAATCACAGCA
>JABXWE010036571.1:0-31148 GCA_014611495.1 Limonius californicus
AAATCTCCTGCATATAGATTTCTCTAGAAAAAACACAATTTCATAAAAATATGTATTTGACACTGTAATATAAGGTACGTGTGTCTAAAGTTCATATATTTAAAAAATACATTTTACTACAGCAAAACAAAATCAATGTCTTTGAGAAATATATTTTTAGAGGAACCTTTTAAATCTCTCTCTGCCCCCGTAAAAATATTTTTGTTTTGAAACAGTTCGCTCACAAATGTATTTCTTTCATACAAGCTACTCAAAAACCCTTCTGCATATAGATTTCTCTTGATAATTATTTTCTCACAAACACAATTTCACAAAAATATATATTTGATTCTGAAATATGACGGCCGTGTGTCTCAATGTTACATGATTTCAAAGAATACTTTTTTCCACTGGAAATTCTTTAATAGCAAAAGAAAATAAATATCTATATGAGGAAATATATTTTTAGAGGAACCTTTTAAATATCTCTTAACTTGTTCCGGTAAAAATATTTTTGTTTTGAAACAGTTTCCCCACAAATATATTTCTCACAGAGTACATGTACAAACATATTTCTCTCTTAATTGATAAATCTTTTGCACAGATTTTCTTTGAAAAATGTTGTCATAAAAAGCAATTCCAAAAAAATGTAAATATGATGCTGAACTATGAGGTGGTTCTCAATGTTGTATGTTTCAAATGAATATTTGTTAGTACAGCGAATTTTTTTAACAGCAAAAGAAAATGAATGTGTCCGAGAATCCTTTTAAATTCTTTTTTAACTTTTCCTGTAAAAATATTATTCTCTTAAAACAGTTCTCTCCCAGTTGTTTTTCTCTCATAAAAGATACTCATACAAATATAATTTTTAAATAAAATTGTCATCCTAAAAATTCCATTCCTAAATAACATGAAAACATTTCTCTCCAAAAATATTTCTCACACAGAAATAATTTGACAAATATATAATATAAAACTTGGAGTGCCTGTGTCTCAATCTTATAATATTGTTTTAAACTAAAAGTTTTTTACTACATGCAATATTTGTATAGGGAGCGAAAATAAATGTTACCCAGTAAAACATCTTTTTTTTTCTCTTACAAGAACAGTTTTCTTTGGAAAGGGCTCCCTTAAGCAGGAAAATATCACTTAAACAAAATAGCTACTGTATACAACAAATTTCTTTGGAATAGAGATCATATACAAACATATTTATTGGTCTTTTCCCTCGTAAATATATCTATTTCGTGAATAAATAATTCCGGCTCGTAAATATTTCTGCGCCTTAAACACAAGTGCGTCGTCCATTCTAAATTTGCAGTGTTTGAATATCTCGGATTTTACGGTAACACTGAGCATTCATATACGAGGTTTCTTACAATCTAAACAATTCTAAGCCGTCTTTTGTTCGCGGTCGTACCGGTTTGTGCTTTGAATTTTGCAAAACTGAATTATTTTTTAGAAACCTAAGTGACGAGTCTTGAGATTAAATACTTCACTAAAAGAGTTACCAATCACTCTTGTAAATTTCCTGTGTGGTAATATTTACCGAGAACAACGAAAATTCTATGGCGTTTCGTGCTTGCCCGTGTAGTTTGATCAAAAATCGTCAATAATTTTTTCGCGCGGCCGTTGGTATGTTTTGTAAAAAATCTTATCGTCCCGTTGCAGTGGTCGATTTTTCCAGTCCAATGTATCAATGTTTAGTAATTCTCAGAATAATTAATTCATGACCGCACAAGCCGTCACTGTCAGATGAACGGTCATAATTTACCTTTACCGGATTTACGGTTTTCTTATTAGACCAACTTAGATTACTTTCTATCGTTCTTTGTTTTAATATCGGTTTATTTAAATGAAACTATATAAAATTGAGTAACAGTAACATGAGCTAATAAGCTAAAACTTGAAAATTTTGCATATATTGTATAATAGTGAATCTGTTAGGTGGTAGACTAGAATCCATCACAACCCCAACAGCTCGCAGGTATTCACCGGAAGGGTACTAACTGCAACCACGCCATCTGGCACACTTAGTGGAGGATACATACCCGGAGCCTCGCCACCTCGGATCCAATACCCTTCCTATAGGATGGGATTTAAGATGTCATGGATCGAACATTATACCACCTCCCGGCTTAAGGGTTAAGATAGAGTCATTGGTTTCATAGGTAAGCTTACAAAAAACCTTTTTCTTAGAGGTGTCGTATGACGTCCGTCCCCCACCTGCCCGCCACCACTTACTGAATACTCATGTCGCCAGATCCCTCGAAAAGGTTGCCGACCCTTGCCTTAAAGCAGTCAAAATAACCTTGGTTTGTAAAGTATAGCAAAAAATTCAAATAGCAGCCATATTATTTCAAAATTGGTTACGTTTCATGAAATACGGAATTTCAAAGTTCGTTTAATTTTCGATTAATCACGGACTTATTATTATAGATGGGTCAAATACCACCTTTACCGTAAACCCAGAAAGTTGTGTTTAAAATATGTATATAACAACGGCGAGGAGTAGATATGTTTTTAAATGATATGTAAAATTGGTTGTATAAAAACGTGTATGTAATTGACCTTGCATACTACATTATATTTAACTAATTGTCGTAATACGAAGCTTTTGATTAATCGAAAGTCGAAGAAGCACACACTGTTGTGAAACTTAATATCTTAAAACAAAATGGGTGCTATTCGAACTTTGTGCAGTACGTTGCAAACCAAACCGCGTCGACTTTTTTAAGGTAGAGCCCGTTCCAACTGATAAGGTGAGAGTTTTGGCAGGTTAGGCAGTTGCTTGCAACATAGTTCCGCGTACCTGCACATCTAGTTGCATTGTGAAACGTCTGAACATATTAACGTTTAAATGTTAAACAGATAGTCCATTTTATGGACTTTAGAATACGCGTTTAAGTACATAGATCGTTAAGATAATTGGACAACCATTTATTAGTGATTATAGAAACGGTGACGTGTTACGTAACGTAATGTTCATAGTAAAATTCTATAGAGAAGGGAAATCCTTGATGAAAACCACTGGTCTTCTACCTGGTAAGTAAACTGCAGATAAAACACAAACTACAACGCCCACTTTACACCATTGCGCATTCTTTGCTTTCGCTGTATCAATTGGAACAGGCTGTACTTTACAGTTGCTTAGTGTAGGTTTACGGTATGTCGTTTTCCATTAGTTGATTGAAATTCAGCCACATTCTTGGTAAAATTATGTTTGTATTTATATGTGAAGTCCCATTTTATTTAAATGCGAAACTATTATTACTTCTAAGTACAGAAAACCACGTTATTATGGTAAAGTTTATGAATAGTATTTAACTTTAACTCATGATATTAAGATTAAATCATAAGCAGTATTGTCTCTATTTCGCATTTTATGATTATGAAAGCTATAGTAACAAATAATTTGACTCTCTTGTCTGTTATAGCATGCCTGTTAATGATGTGTTAGGGTAATTTATAATTTCCGTGCCTGCACCTGTATAAATCCCAGCTAGGAACATGCATAAATCCTATAGAGACGCCTGGATGTGCAACTATTAATTGCACAAATTTTAGTACAAAGGGACTTCCCAGGGCTACCACGCAACTGGAACCCACCACACTCAATTTTCCAATCCGATCGGCAACCGTGTCTCTATTATTCCGATTCGACGTTAAACTGTAGGTCCCCCTTTATTTTTATCTTACATCTGAGGAGAAGCAAGTCGCAAAGAAGATACCGGTGTCCAGCAGTTTTCCGTGGCGTAACGGGTCTCTACTGGAACTTTAATTTTTAAGAATCTAAACCAACCAAGACTTACAAGAACATTAAAAGAAAAGAAATAAAGAAATATATTTAAAAAGTCTCTATATGGGATCACACTATACTGCTTAAGTAGCAATGGAAATGGACGAGACATAAAACCGATAATCGATACAATAAAATAATCAATGGGCAAAAGTGGAAGAGAAACACCCCGAATCTGCTGGTTGCTGGTTAGACGATGTAAAGAAAATGAGTGATTTCGGATGGAAAAGGACAGCAAGAAATCGCCATAGCTGGAAAATTTTGGAGGAGACATATATCCAAAATTGGGCGTGAAGAAGGACGAAGAGAAAAGCAATTTAGAAAAATATAGAATATTACTTTTAGGATCAAGCGATCGAGCCCCTCAGCGACAATTTGCAGAGACGAGTAATAATATTTCTGTTAGGCCATTGCTTTTCATTTTATTAATTCTTTAATAAGCTATAATTAGTGCTTGTAAATTTGCTATAGTGTGCATGTAGTGGCGTAACTTCATGGCCATTACAATTAGTATTACCAAAACATGCACGCGTCCTGATCGAGTGCTACTACAAAGTTCTATAAACGGTCAATGAGTTTATTTGTCCAACAATTTCCATTAAAAATATTTGTATTATTTCTATAAAAAGTAAATGGCACGGAAATTATTTAAAAACTGGCTCCAAATATAACAAAAACCTTTATTGAGGGGAAGTTAATAACAATTATTGGTAGATGTCGTCAAGACAACCACCCCGGTCCGTCCCAGAGCCAAGAAGTTGCTACGCGGAAGAATTCCTGGAAACCAACCACAGCATATAATACCCGCGGAATCCCCAAAGCAACATATATATGTGTATATATATCTGTGGCTTGGTTCTAAAAGGGCCAATGTCATATTTTTGCTGAAATGGCCTAAGTGCAACAATGCATTGTACTTAATGGTTTCTAAGCTATACTAAAACGGCCAATGTCTAGCTTATAAAGGAACCAAGATAGAAATTATCATGGTAGCCAATGTCGAGTAACCTTCAAGAAAAATGTATTTTCTTAAAAGGCCAAAGTTGACATAAGCCTATCAATTACATAGTGTTTTTTTCCTACAAGGGCCAATGTCTACTTTGGCCGTTTATGATAAAACAAGATCTAGTTAGCATTGACATTGGCTGTTTTTTAACAGTGCGATTGATAATAATTTTATTATTATTGCGTGGTGATTTAGTACGAGATTGCTTATTTGCTGTAGTGTTAGAGTGCTATGGGTACCAGAGGGAAAGCGATACTAGCTCTGTGCGTATCTGGACATGCAGATATTGTTATTGAAGGTAATTTTAATTTACTATAGTGTTTACAATTTCCTTTGAGGTTATGTTGCTATTGCTGTATGTTATTCACAGAATCAACGGAGTTATGCAGTCATGTTTCGAGTCCTGCTCCGTCGTTGTGTGACGAAGAAAAACTTTTGCTATCAGATGCTATACAACATGTTATAGATTTTCCAAGTGTTGATGACCTTTCTGTATCTGATTGGGGTGTAGCCCCCGTTGTTGAGGTTGCACAGCCTATTGAAAACCTTTTAGAATTGCCAGAAAGAGAAGCAAAAGAAACACCTTATGAATGTATTTCTGCATCTGTAACCAACACAGAACAAATTGAAGATGTACGAAAAATTTCTAACAAAGAGCCTACTAGCATTGTTGGTAAGCAGAAAGATATAAATATACCTTCACCTTCTTCATCCCACGTAACCTTTGAGGAAAGTGTTGGAAGTTCTGACGATTATATTCCAAGTGCAGAAGATAACGAAAGTATTAGCAGTGATGAAGAGGTAATGCAAGCAGAGTCCCCTGAAAAACAAAATGCAGGAAATCAAAGTTTTCAAAAGAAATCTAGGGGAAAAGAAAGAAGACAGAAGAAGGAAGTATATCAAGAAAACGAAAAAGAGTGCCTAAACATTGGTAAAAGAATAGGCGAAAGGCACTTAAAGCTCATGGGGAAGAATATACTTCATTGAAAGGAGTCACGCATCTTGCTAGAACTGTAAAGCCGGCTTGTTATTGTAGAAGGAAATGCTTTGAAAAATTCAGCGTTGAAGATGCGCAAATAATATTTAAAACATTTTATAATCTTCCCATCGAAGGGCAAAATCAATTTATTGCAAGCTCTATAAAAGAAGAACAAAAACAAGTTCAAAGAGTAAGAAAAAATCAATTTGGTGAAAGCAGACGAAAATACACAAGACATTATTTTTTAACAAATCATGAGAACGCAATATTTGAAGTATGTCAGATAATGTTTCTGAACACACTAGATTTGACTCTAAAGAAAGTTAGAGTTATAACAGAAAAGAAGAGAAATTCAAAGACAGGAATGTGCTCTAAAGATGGCAGAGGAAAGCACGGAAAACAACATAAAGTCTCTGACGAATGTAAAGAAGTAATAAGGCAACATATCAACATGTTTCCTGCTTATCAAAGCCATTACTCTAGAAGTCATACAACGAAGAAGTATTTGGCATCAGATTTATCTATTGCAAAAATGTACAATTTATACGTACAATATTGTGAGGAGAAAAAATATTTAGTAAATTGCCAAGCACTTTATAGACAAATTTTTGTACAAGAGTTTAATCTCAGTTTCCATAAGCCTCAAAATGATACGTGTGGAACCTGTGATAAACTCGACATGCTTCTAAAGACGACTACAGATGCAAATGAGGTTACACGCATACAGGAAGAGAAGCAAAAACATTTAGAATTCGCCGATTCTGCTTATCAAGAAAAGAAGAATGATAAGTTGAGGAGTCAGTCGTCAGATTCAAATATTTTTACAATAAGTTTTGATTTGCAAAAGTGCCTCCCTACACCATTCCTGAAGAGTGGAGTTTCCTTTTATAAACGAAAGCTGTGGACCTTAAACCTTACTATATTCGAGACAAACAAAGGTAATAATTCATCATTGTGCTACCTCTGGGATGAAACTATTGCCAATAGAGGAGGGCAAGAAATAGCTTCTTGCCTTTACTTGTATTTACAGGACCTTCCCGAAAATGTGACTGAAGTTTATATGTACAGTGACTGTTGCTCTGGGCAAAACAGAAATATTTTCATTGCTGTCATGCTGCTAACTGTTGTAGAAGAAATGAGGAAAAAAGGAAGACAATTGACGCTAAATCACAAATTCCTAATCCCTAGACACACACATATGGAAGCAGACACTATTCATGCCGCCATAGAAAAAACCAAGAAGACAACAACCGCAAATATCTATGTGCCAAGAGATTGGGCCAATTTAATTCGAATGGTACCAAAGAAACCACCTATTAAGGTTATAGAAGTTCAGCAAAATCAGTTTTTGAATTTCAAACATTTACTACAGGGACAATTTCAGCACCGAAAAGTGAATACCGTAAGAGAATCAGTGGCCTGGTTAAAACTTAGGTGGATGCAATACCGTAGTAATGAACCAGGACAGATATTTTACAAATATAGTTTCGAGGATGCAGAAGAATTTAAAATTCTCGACTTGAAGAGAAAACGTGTGAGGCACATTTTACCTCTAATACCTATTTCAGACAAACCACTTCCACTACCTATTCTCAAATTACAGAATTTAAAAGAATTATTACCCTATATTGATACTGCTGGTCGCCAATACTACAAAGCCTTTGTAGATGGTTTGTCGTCTTCGCCCACAATAGCAGAATTCTTACCTGATGAAGAAGAATTGGAAGATGATGATCTGGAAGAAGCCCAATAGCACTCCAAAAACGGATTGAGAGCAAAACTAAGTTGGACAGTTAACCTACTACTGATGTAACACTTAAGAAAATAGATCTGATATTATTTTCTTAATAAATATTTCGTTTTCAAATTTATTTATTTCTGTTTTATGTGTATTAACATATTATTTCATAAGGGCCAATGTCACATTACACTACCTTTTTTGGCTTATTATAACGGCCAATGTCGGTGTAAACGGCCTTATTTTTAACATAAAAAAATTAAAGCAAGTACAAATGAATATAGCCGGAAATGTAAAATTAGTACTAAAAAAGACAAATCTTAAATACAGATGGTCTGAATACAATGCAAATTCGAAGTTTTACTTCAAACTAAAACCGCACTTTTCTCGAAACTAACTTTTTCAACATTGGCCCTTTTAGAACCAAGCCACAGATATAATAAGATTCAGATGTAATGTGGCTAGTACTATGGTATACTATTAAAAATGCTTCCAAAATCACGCGTAACGTGATAGTTTTGAAGGTATCGTCTAACAGACTTCGCGATTTGCGGTGTTTTACAGTTTGGTGGTTTCTGAAAAAAAAACCCAAAACAATTACACAAGATGTTGTTACGAGGTATGGATACAAAAAAAAGAGGCGGCCGTGGACTAGCGGTTAGCGCGTTAGACTTCTACGCCGAAGGTCCTGGGTTCAATTCCTAGTACCGGAACATCGGATTTTTAACGGCCGTTCTCCCTCGCAAAGCAATGACAAACCAGCGAGGTATTCTGCCTAGTATATCTTCTCTGGAGTAGAAGTTTTTACGGTTCGGAGCCCACGTTAAGCTGTAGGTTCTCTATGTCCGTGGTACTTTAATCGCGCAACACAGGCATAGGAGAGAAGATCGCTACATCTTGTAAGAGATAAAGCACTCGAAGAAGATACAAATTTTGTCTTGTAATGTCAAAGCGTACCTTGACCTTGTTACGCGACGTCGTTATATTACGCGGGTCTGTTGCAAATTGTACGCCGCTTAAATACCCATAACAGTGAGATCGCTGCTGTCCTAAACACTACTTTCACCTGTACATGTAGGTCTGTACCTTTTTTGGATACCTACAGATCCAAATCGCGTATCTCTATCAAAATCTCAAGTAGCATGAAGAAGTAAGAAAGGAGGCCGTTCACTGATGTTCAACTTACTAAGCAGTGCATGCTTAAAGAAATTGTCATATATTTCATAACGTGAATCTATGTGGTTCTACAATGCATTGGAAGAGTTGAGAGGAAGTGTTTTTTTAAACTATCGGTCCAATCAAAACATGGAATTTTGCATATTTTATTTCACTTCTGGGGGAATGTGATGCTATTGCAGACACTGCCAGAACTTTTAACGTTGTTGACAGTATTGATAACACGTTTAGAATTATGTGCACTATGAGGTATGAAAAGTACTACATCAGAAAATACATTTTAGGAGTAGTTTAAAAGAAAATTTTTAATCATTTGAATTGCCAGGACAAATACAAAATTTTAACAAGACGAAGTTGTAACGAATATAATAGGAAATAAGGCTGGAATAGTTCAAACAATTCGAAGGTATATACGAGGTATGCTTGAGAAATATCCTGCGTAAGTAGCTCTATATTTAGTTAGTGGGGGGAGGGAGAAGAAGTGATATGATGTTACAATATCATCATTTGAGTTGACTATGTTTGAGCTAGCATTAAAAACTATGTTTTCTGTAAGTGATAGCGGTTTAAATCTATTTTGGATTTAGTCTATTTGTATAAGTCTATGGTCAGCACATTCTTTGATTCAAGGAATGGTACAACTTGAATTAGGCCAACAAATCAAACAATAAATCAACATTTATATCTTGAATTTTTAATGTAGGACATGAGTTAGTAAAAAAGAGGCCTGAATTGTGGAAAATATATCTTCGATTTTGCATCACGACAATGCACCATATCATGCTTTCCGGTTAGTTCGTGGGCGTTTAGCCAAGAACAAAATGACTCGTATTCTCAAGGCATCATACTCATCATGACTTAATTTCCTTTTGTTTACAAAACTGAAAATTAGAAAAATTCTGACGCTGATGTAAACACGATTCCAAAAAGTGTCTACAAACAGAGTTTCCAGAAGTAGAAAAATTGTTGGCCGCGGCATGAAGCTGTTGTAAGAGAGTACTTATAGCGACCATCGCTAGTCTGGGTATTTTCTATTCAAACCTTGTATTTACAACTAATGAAACAAATTTTTGTGTGTCACTGCATGATCCACCACGCACTATTGCGCATCAAGCATATCAATTATATTGGTATAGTTCCATCCAAAATTTCTGGCGTTTGAAAATCTGTATATACGGTGTCCTAACTAACACAGCCCACCCTGAATAACTTAATATTCGATCAAATTTGAAAAAATCAACGGAACAGGTCAACACTAGTTTGAAGAGGGATATCTTTTACCAGGGGGGTCGGAAAAATAGTCCCCGGAAAAAAATACCCCGGAAAAAATACCCCCGGAAAAAATACCCCCTGGAAAAAATATCCCCTCATAACTAAGTAGCTACCTCTACATCAAGGTCTCCAAATTTTTAATAATTTGAACCTACAGGAACGCCAAAAAATAATTTAGAAAAAATGCTTATCTGCGGTTGGGTGCGTGCGGATATAAATCTTACATTCCGAACTTGAACTATCAAAAAATATAATAAAATTCTAACAGCAGTAAAAATAATGTCCTTACCATTCCCTTCCTTGTCCTCGCGTAAAGGATTAGGATTAGTTTTCCCTAATTATACCAAATATATCTGATTGTTTTAAATATCAAGTTTAGATACTACGCTTAATTATGTTTGGTTGATTACAATGTTGCATTATTTTATTATTTTAATATTTATTACTTTCTTATACAAAGTATATAAGAAAGTTCGGTGGGTTACCTACCCAGATTATTTTATATACTTTACATAATTCGAATTTTTACATATAACTAGTAGGCCATGCTTAAAAAAATCAAAACTGGTTAACCATTTTTCTATCTGCTGCAGTTTCTGAGATCCCTGTAGTGAAAATGAAAAAAAAACCCACCCTTACTTATTTATTAATTATACCTACTATTATTTTACAGTGCAGAGCGATTTTAACTACAACTTTAGAGAAAACAAACCCCGTTTTGGCAACGGAACACAATCATTCAGTCAGTCTAGAAGAAACTACTGTAGCAAAATTCGTACAGGACATGAAGAAAAGAACTAAGGACGTCTTGGCCAAACCAGTACAAATATACGCAGAAGCTGTATCTACTCTAAAAAGTTCTATACGTGCGGTAATGCCTTCCGAGGAATCGGTTAGGAGAACGTTGAGAATTCATAAGGCTTTTAAAAAACCTTCCTGGAACTTCGGTGTCTCTGGAAGATCTGACTATTGGAGGTATGATCTAAACTACTTTTATTCTAATATACTTTAAACAGTTTACCGATTGTAGTAATTTAACCAAAGTTTTATTTTATTTCAGGAAGTTGGTGTACCACCAGTGAACCAGCCAACGAAAGGTTTTTGCTGCGATAATGGAGCTGAAGCAGAAGAACGAATCATCATATTTGCTACAGACGATTGCCTTAAGCATCTTGCCAGTGCTACAACCTGGTACATGTATGGTAATTTTGCACTTGCGCCTTCTTTATTTATGCAACTGTATGTACTACGAATAAAAGTGCAAGGCGTGTTTATAACTACTCCATATGTTTTATTACAAAAAAAAAACGCAGTTTACATATGAAAACATGTTCGCACAATAGTAGAGCAATGCGAAGACAAATCTTTTTTCTGATCCAACGTACATCAAAATGGATTTTGAAAGGAGTGCGATTCAAGTAGTGAAAACAATTTTTGGTGAACAAATTTACGTATCTGGCTGTTTTTATCACTTGGGCCAGAGTACTCATAGGAAAATTCAGGATCTGGGTCTTCAGCAAATATATAGAGAGGACGAAGCTTTCAGAAAATTCTGCGGAATGATGGACGGTTTGGCCTTCTTGCCACCCGAAGATGTACACAGGAGTATGGAGTACCTCAAACAAAATATTCCCGCTGGTGCTGCAGAACTTCTAATTTATTTTGATACTACATACGTTTTTGGCACTTATAAACGACTGGGGAATAACCATGGTATTTTACGGCTTCGAAACATTCCTGCAATGTTTCTACTGAGGGATTTGAATTTCAAACAACATTAGAAGACGAAGAACGTACCAACAACCAGACGGACGGTTGGAATCACCGGTTTTCTAATTTGGTGGCCCAGAAACATCCCACTGTCTGGGTTTTAATCAGTAAGATGAGGCAGGAACTTGCTTGCGACAGGACCAAGATTCAACAACGACGTATTGGAAGGCTTCCACCAAAGAACAAACGGCCAGTCTATGAAGTACTGCAAACTCGTTTAAAAGCCCTGTGTGAGGAGTATTCAACGGGCACCAGAGACTTACAAAATTTTTTAACCGCAATAAGTCACAACATAAGAACCATAAAAACCGTATAAGTGTAAGTGTGTGTGTGTTTTCAAATGTACAAGTAAAATAATAAAATAATAACATGTTTAGGAGTTTTTTTTGTAAAATCTTGTTGCTAATGTAGGATTATCACAAGACAATATAAAATGAAAATACCAACAGTATTTTTAACGGGGGTATTTTTTCCGGGGGTATTTTTTCCGGGGATATTTTTTCCAGGGGGTATTTTTTCCGTGGGTATTTTCTCCGGGGTATTTTTTCCAAGGGTATTTTTTCCTATATTCCTTTTACCATCTATGTCATCTACTCTACTTCATCGCCCTAGCCCCCACTATTACCAACCCCAAAATTATAAATGATAAGAGGTATCGAGTGATAATTCATTTAGAAGGTTTGTACAATCTGAATTTGTTTGCAGTTTTGTAGATTTGTTTTTGAGCAATGGGTTTTTGAAGTTTCCGATGCAGATGGGAAACGTTAAATAGTAATTTCCAAAAGTGTTCAAGTTAATAGGTAACATAGCAGCAACACGAAATAATACAATGTATATAAAGCAGGCGCTGGCGCAAATGCGACCGGTAGCAAAATGGGTTTAAAAATGTGTGGCTACTGGTTTCCTCTAAAAATAATTTTTGATGCAAATTCGAATTAAGATAGCTACTTGCATACCTGGTCTATTGGTTTAGTCTTGGAAGCAAACTGTAAACACCATTTGTCACGCAGCATTGACAGGCTGTCGAAACTGGAACCTGTAAAAGGGTTCGGCTTCTAAGCAACTCTAATCCCGGTGCATAATAACTTCCCTGGAAATTTAGCAAAACCTTGACTACAAGAATTCTTTCCTGAAATTGTTCGCCGGGTATATGGTTTTATATTCTAAAATATAAATCTAGTAGTGTTAGCATTCTCACCAAAAAACGAAGTTCTTCCTGTCTCCCACAATTTACAATCAAACTGAATGATATCTAGGGATTTATGTGGCTAAACCGATTCTCTTCTTCTATCAATAAATTCCTCTCCTCTCCTCTCCAATTTCTGTTTCTTTAGTTTTCAACATAAGCCTTTAATTATTCCGGATTTATGTTTATACGAATTTACTTGCAGTTTTGTTTTTATATCTTGAATGTGCATATAATAATATAATAAACTAACTGGCCTTCCCGATTATGGTTATAGATAATAAAATAATTCTATTAAAACGGAACTGTAGTGGAGACCGTCCGATAGCGCGGGGTGGCGGAAAAAAGTGCTGCGGAAAAAACTGTCGACGGAAAAAGTGCCTCGGAAGAAAGTGCTGTTGGTTTCTAGTACATGCAATTTCTAATACATGAATTCATTCAATCTAGAGCTGGTTAGAAGGTTACAAGTGATTAACGGATTATGTCTACTGATAATGCTCTAATGGAGGTATTATAATAATCTGTTAATGACATTCCTAAAAGTCTCCAGATTTTTGGGAAATTTGCAACGCATTGTTAGGGAGGGTGGCTACTTATTATATAAAGTCGATTACGTTGCTGTAGTTTTCATTTTCGTACCATTACGAGAGCCGTAAACATGGAAATTATAAAATCGAATAAGGGCAACGACAAGCTTTGCTACAACGGTTACATGTACGTAATGCATCGCAAGTGTCAGAATTTTGTAAGGTGGCGATGTTTCAAAGTAAATACTCTACAGGTAAGCAAATTCATGTTTTGGGGTCCTAGCTACCTGAAATCTGAAATGTATCTTATAATTTTATCTGAATATTTTTTTTGTAGTGCAAAGGTGCGCTGAAGACTACACTGGGTTATACTGATCCAAATGAGACTGAGGTTCACAATCATTCGGCTGATACAACTGCTGTTATTGTGACAAAAACTGTTCAAGAAATGAAATGTAGAGCCAAGGATACCCTGGCGAAGCCCGCTCAGATTTTTGCTCATGCAGCACAAAACATTAATGATGACGTTCGTTCACGAATGCCTTTGAAGGAAACAATGAAAAGGACTCTTAGGAACCAGAAGTCCAAAGATAACTTAAAGCAACCAGAACCTCATTAGAACACCTCAGTAAACAAGCAGAATGGTTTATGGACAGCAATTTTCACCTGCTCCCCTACTTTTCCAACAGCTATACGTATTACGTGTAGGTGTAAATACCGTTTTTTTTATGGCAGGTTACTGTCTCTTGGAAAAAAAGAACCAAAGTACATACGAAAATATGCTAAGAACCATTATGGAAAAATGCACTGAACGGAATCTATTTCCCGATCCAATAAGCATTCACATCGATTTTGAAAAAGCCTTAATACAAGCTTGCCAAAACGTAATCGGGGAGCATGTTAAAATCAACGGCTGTTAATATCACTTAACGCAAAGTACGTATAGGAAGATTCAGGAATTGGGACTTGCGGTGGCGTACAGGACCGATGAGGTAATAAGCCATTTTTGTGGGATGCTAGATGGGTTAGCTTTCTTGCCTGTCGATGAAGTTCATCTCGGGATGGATTTCTTAAAAGAACAAGTGCCACCATCACTACAGCAGTGATGTATTGGTAAAATAAGAAGTAAGGGAACGCATAGTGGGAGCAAAAAAAAGTCCTATTTTCAGCAAACTATTTTTTTCCATGTAAGTTTTTATTTTTTCTTATTCTTACTATACAAAATATTAACGAACACAAAAAAAGAAATTCAAAAAAAGATGCTATGACGTCAAGTCCGGAAATATACGTGAAATATACAAAACCACCAACATAACCCTAAAATCATACACATATGTTTTTATACGTTGTTCATTGTATTCGAATCGAAAATGCCAAGCGTCTCTGTCTAGCGCAATATTTAACAACTTCCAAAATATTTAGGCACTTCTTATATCTTATATTTTAACTTTTATTATTTAATATAATTAAAAGTGAAATGGCGTTGGCGTTGTACACAATAACACAATCTAAACAACAACGTAACTGGTTACTGGCGCAACTCGCAATGATATAGTCAAGGTGAAGTAGTCATTGACTTGCGCATTCGCACTATTGTTTAAGTTTATAGTTTAGTAGTATAGTATGTAGAATAGCGAACATAGAACACATTATGTTTATTTGATTGAAAAGGGAAAAGAAACAAAACACAAAAAGCAAGATAAATACTCTGTTAGTTAACATATTTTTTGAAATGTTTTTCAAATTCGCCAATTTAAAATATAATTTTCATTTGAAATTAAAAGAATTTCTACTAAAAAAGTACTGGAACGCGTTCCGGTTCTGAAAAAAGGTAAGGGAACGTCGTTCCACCGCGTTCCCCTCCCAATACACCACTGCACTACAGGATTTGATTCAATATTTTGATACCACATACGTAAGCGGTACGTACAGGAGGATTGGAGCAAATGGCGGAAATGGTCTTCTCAGGCTACGTAATATCCCTCCTATGTTTCCACCACGTCTATGGAACGTGCAAGAAGCAACACTAGATGAGGAAGATCGCACGAATAACCAAACGGAAGGCTGGAATAACAGATTTGCAAATCTTGTAGGCCAAAGACATCCAAATATGTGGTCATTAATTAAAAAAATGCAAAAGAGGTTGCCACAGACAGAACCAAGTTGCTGAAATTTGAAAATGGAGTTCAAGCAACGAAAAAGAAAAGAGGGGAATGTGAGAAACTTCAACTACAATTACGAAAATGGTGATCCAATATTGGAAACTTTTTACGTGCTATCGGACATGCACTTAGATTAAAATCCAGTACCTAGACAATAAGTAATAATGGAAAATATAATATAAATAATTAGTGTTGTTTTTTTCCTTCTTTTGTTAGTATTTTGTATTCATTTTTTCTGACTGTTTTAAAATAAATTATTAAGTATAACGGAATCTATATTGTTTATATTATTTTATTTTACAGTGTAAAATTGTGATGTCAGTTTTTTTCGTCGGCACTTTTTTCCGCAGCACTTTTTTCCATCGGCACTTTTTTCCAGGCACTTTTTACCGCGGCACTTTTTTCCGCGGCACTTTTTACCGCGGCACTTTTTTCAGCGACACTTTTTTCCGGGATTCGATAAAGCGACATGGCGTACAGTGAAACAAATTAATTTTTATGTACTTCAGTTATTTCAAATTTCTCGCGACTGTGAAGTATGAATCTACCTCTAACCGTAATTAACTTTATGCTATCAGTATCAGACATTTGTGAAACAGGTGTTATTGTTAAAGGTGTTTAAAGAAAATTTCATGGGATTCAAACATATTCGCTAAGTTAAAAGTTTTAGTTGTATATTTTATTATTTGAATTTCGATTCTAGCAGTATTAATCCTTCGTTCGATCATATTTAGTGACTGTTTATCTTCGTTGTCCTCTGTTTGGAAATTCACATGGTTGTTTAATTTGGATGAAACTGCGACAATGACCAACCAGAAACTTTATTGGAAAGTTGTCGTCGAGAGAGGAGCGAAACAAGGAGCAAAGTGACCAGTGGAGAAAAAGGGACTTTAGTTACTACCTGTGTGATAATTAGTATAGTAAAAAACTGGATACCACCTGCAATGGTTTTTCCAAGAGCGAAATTCGTGAACAGAATGGTACTATTTCTAAAAGTGACGGAGCACTTTATTAAGCATACTAGTTCTTCCAAAGCCTACTCATCACTACTACTCTACGACAACCATAAAAGTCACGTTTCTATCTAAGTATTCAACCTAGCCAAAGAAAATGGCGTAACAATATTGACATTTCCGTCACATTCAACACACAAGCTCCAGCCACTTGATGTTGGTGTCTTTGGACTGTTTCAAAAATATTATGATTCATTTGCTTTATGAAGTAGCTGAATGTGTCGAAAAAACACAAGGCAATGGTACCAGAAACAATTACAAATTTTTTTTAGAGCTACATTCAGAATGCCATTTGATAAACATATCTTTAAGAAAAGGGACTGTAGTGTTAAAAATCTTAAAAGATGACCCCTGCGCCATCATTGGAAGAATTTAGTTCCGTCTTCATGTATGTGTAGGGGAATTGTGTCTAAACAGGCATATCAAGTTCAAATGACATAGTACGATTTTTAATATTTGCATGCTTTTTGTACAATATATGCTGCCATTTACATGAAAAATATGATGCTACTGTGTATCAGTCGAAGTTTGGTTGTGATCCGTACTAAACTGCATGTATTACTGGCAAATGTGTGTTGTGCTGCTTGGTGACAAGTTTTTTTGCTGCGCTAGTTTCACAACGGATTTCTCAGGTGAGTGTGATTGTTATAATCAAAAACTTATCGCATCTTAATCGTGGGACTTTAATGAACACGCTAATAATTCGGTTTGCTTTTGTGGATACTGTAAATAATGGATTGTTTTTAGGTGAGATGTAAGGTGTTTCTCTGCTAAAATGACACATGCAGTGCAAAGGTAGTATAACACAGGTATGTATGTCTCCTTGTAGGAGATTATTCAGGCGCCTTTTTCTTTGCGACTGTATGCCGTTTATTTTTGGTTCTACCGACAGAATGCTTGCCAAGACAATCTTGGTCTGAAGAGGCAATGTAACTGGCAATTCAAGCCGTCAGCAGGGGGACATGGGTTGGCTAGTTGCTCCTAAACAATTTGATGTCCCCCAAGCTACACTCCGAAGACATGCTCAGAACATAAATAAAAAAGTTAATGGCAACAACAAAGATCTGGATCGGTGTACGTCTACAATCACAGTTCACATGGAAAAAGAATTGGTAGAGCATATTCAAAAGTTAGGAAATACTCTTTGGTATCACTACAAAGGAGTTACGTGAACTTGCATATTTTTGTGCATTAAACAACGTTTCGCATAGGTTTTCCCGTGATACAAAAAAAAGCAGGATGGAATGGCTGAAGGGTTTTAGATTACGAAACCCAGAAGTAAGTAGGTAAGCAACATTAGCTGCTGGAGCATAGGGCTTCAATAATCTACGTGGTTAAAACTTTTTTCGCTGCTTGGATGATGTCGGGGCTTTCTTCAGTCCAAAGACCGCAAACAATATCTGCAAGCAAAGGACGGAAACAAGTTGGGGTAGTTACGAGTGCAGAACAAGGGAGTCATACCATCGTTGTTTGTTGCATGAGTGCAGTTGGGATGTTTATTCTCCCAGCGCTAATTTGTGCAAGAAAATTTTAAGGCAAAATTATTTGACGAGGCTGCACCAGGAACTCTACCCCTTGTACAGGAATCTGAATGGATGGTGGGCGAATTATATTTAAAATGGCTTCAGCACTTTGTAAAATATTCACATTCATCTCCAGATAAAAAGGTTTTGTTGATTCTTGACGGGCATGGAAGCCACAAGTATTTAGGGGCTTTAGAATATGCTAAACAACATGCAGTTATTCTTCTTTGCTTACCTGCACACTGTACATGCAATTTCAAATTGCAAAGTTATTTTCAGCGGCTTCTGGAAAAGCTGCTACTAGCATTTATTTGCAGCTAGTTTAGTAACTGATCGTCTGGAAAGTCAATCAATTGATACTGTTGCTGCCACACTTGCATCTTCCAAAACTCAAGAGTTACCAGGCAATGTGTTAACTGCATCTCCATTCATACAAGAATTTAAAACAAAACATGAAGAGAAACAGCTAAAGGAAAGAAGACAACAGGAAAGGAAAGCTGCTAAGGTAGTGAAAAAGAAAATTCTGATTGAAAGCGACAGCGAAGCCGAGGTGAACGTCTTTGAAAATGTAGACCATGACGATGAAGTTGCATGCATCTACTGAAATGAAGTCTATTCTCGATCGAAAGCTGAAGAAAAATGGGTACAATGTCAGCTGTGTAAAAGCTGGTGCCACACAGCCTGTGCGGATGTTTCTTCCAAGACAAAAAGGTTCATTTGTGAACCGTGTGTTTAAACCATGCTTAAACAGGGGTATGTCGTTTTACACTAGTACGTACAGGTAAAATAGTAGTACCTCAATTAAAAATTTTTTTTTGTTATTCTAAAATGTATTTAGTTTTTTTATACAGGGAATTTTTCTTTTTAGTATACATTGCGTATGTATACTTTTAAAAGGAACGCGTCAATTTCGCCTATTGTGTAGGCAACCAACTATACCCACAACTAAAAAACAGGAGCAAACGTCACGGTAGTTGTGAATTATTTGAGTATGAAGGTTATGTTGATGCAGTGTTTATATTAAATATGTATTTCACCGTGTATATAGGACACAGATGATGATTTTTTTGTTAATTACAAAAATCCTTTCTACAACAATGACATCGACGACAAAGTAGTGTAAAGGTCAGCATAGCTGCCTTCCAAGCAGGTGATCCGAGTTCACTTCCCGGCCACCGCGAACTTTTTTTAATTATTTTTTTGTTATAACTATTATGATTTCTTCAACATAGCATAAAATATTTCATTAATTTCTTCGGTTAAAATGTGATTACTTTTAGTTCTTATTTTATACAGACAACTGGAGCATGCTGTGACCAATACAATCAAATTAATTCAATGTTAAAAAATAAAAATAATCTTTATTTAGTATCTTCTTGCGTTTTTTATACAACCATGTGCAGTAAAGACGAAAAAGTGGAAATTCTAATGTGATGCCAGAATGGAAACAGCTTAAGAACCGTGAGAGACTTATTTTCAGTAAAATATCCTTGTATTTGAACCATACAAACAATTGTTAGAAAATTTAAATCAGAGGGATGCGTAATAAATTCCCATATAGAAAAAGTATGTCGTTTTAGAAACAATTCCCCTACTTGTTTCAAATGAGCAAAACAAAAATAAAATATATTAGTATATCTAGCGGGTTCACCTCTTGATTTGACTCACGTAGTAAGGTCACGTGCTGATGTGAAGCTGTCGCTTTGGTTGTTTACACTGTCTGACGTCGAATTTTACGAGGCAACTGGAAAATTCTTGTGTAAAACAGTTTTTTTGAAAACTAATTTTTGCTTGTAGTGTAGTCGTTTTGTGATAGCCATGCGTTAAATATGTCCGTGCAAGGGAAAACGTTTCGATCGCAAAGCCGACAGTTAGTGTTGAATTTGCTTGATTACTTTGAGCGGGAAAAGGAGAATTGCGGTTATCTAATACCACTTTCATGTGTCCAGGAGGTAATAAATCGATTATTGGTTAGCTAGAATTACAATTTTATTATAAAACGTAATTTTACAAGGTGTGGCAGACGCTCTAGGGATTAGCGATTCTTCGGTTAAAAGAATTACAGTCCGTAGTAAGTACGACACTGTTTGGGTCAGTCCTGATGAAAAGCGACCAAGTAAGAACAAGAAATCTACCGATTAACCTGATTCTTTCAAGGCTATCATGGCGAAATGAATGGAGAAATATTTACGAAATGATTAACAGAGCACCTGATTAATAATTTAAAAGAATCGTCATTAATTATTATGGATAACGCGCTATACCACTCCACTTTAGTTGAAAAGATGCCATAAAAAGGAAACGCGTTACGTAGTGGACGAATTATTAAGAAGCTATTGGCATGAAATTTTGCGACTTCCACCATACCATTGTCAATTTAATGCAATCTAAATGATATGAGGACATATTAAAGAGTATTAGGATAATCATATTGGAAGGGATGATTACGGTGACCATAAGGTCATAGCCATATGAGAGGAAGCCTTACAGCAATGTACTCTAGACATTTGGAAAAATTGTGGTCGTCGCACCGAAGATGAAATTAAACAGTGGTATGAACATGAAGGGCTTCTAGATGTATCGATGGGAGAGGTTGTAATAAATGGCGACTATTTAGGGGAATCTAGTTCTAGCGGTGATAGCGAAATTGACTAATTTAATTTTTACTCTATTCTTTTGGGCTACGAAATTAAAAATATCTGCCATGCTTGAAAGTCTACACTTTAAACTTAATCTTCGCCAATAAAATTTAAATATTGCGTTCCTGCTTGCAGAAATGTGGCAAAATTCTTGAAAAGTTCTATGATATGTTAGTGAATTACAGAAAAAACAGCTGCATATATTTTTTTCTACAAGCAACTTTACTTAATTACAATACAAAGTATTACAGTCACAGAAGGCTTAGAAATTTTCTAAAGGTAGTGATCACCAATAACAAAAGAGAGTGCAGAAGTCCGAGTAACAAAGTTTAATCCTGTACATTCTGTACTGCTATTTTTAATTCTTCAAATTACCTAAGCTTTTAAGAAAGTGCCTTGTAGGGTCACATAAATGAATATAATAATGGAAAATTTCAGGCGAAAATAGTTAAAATGGCGAACAATTCAAATATGGAACGAACACTTAAGAACAGTCATAAATCGTTATTTTGACAATTGATTAGCAACAATCTGACTGCGTCAGGTCACAGAGCACCTCTTAAAATATATCGATTCCAAAAATATTACATAACATCCTAATAATACTCACTAAGAAAGGCGTATAGCTTTATATACGCTAGTAAATATTTCTAAAAGTGATTTCATTGAGCTGCCTGTCTGTGTGTTTAGTAGTTTTTCCAAAATATAATTTGCAGTATAATTGATCAAAGTTTACATCTTAATCGTAGTCTTATTTTTACTCTACAGTGATTTAAGAATGGAAAGCATAGCAGTTTTAAAATACTATGTTCATGGTTAAGTTTCCGCGTTAGTTTTTACTTCTATGTGTATCAAGAGACTCATTTTGTTGATTTTATTTCAATTATTAAACTGTGTTACTATAATCTACTCGTACAATTAATTTCCAACTTAATGTTAATAACACCCTTAACAGTCATTTTGTCCCATTGTTGGATATTAGCTACGTGCTTCTCCTCAGTGCTAAGGTAGAACCAAGGGGAACCTACAGTTTAATGTTGAATTCGAATGACAGAAATTTCAGAAAGACTTTTTGATATTTAATCTCACGGATCCCAATCCTATTGGGTTATTGGGTGTGATGGGCTGCAGCACAAGATTTTTTTATTAATTGCAGTGGTGTAGCTGGGGAATCAAACCCAAGCCATATTCGACGTTTTGCTCAAAAAACGAGCGCCCTTCCAACTGAACTAGCACCATACACGTTTACAACATACAATTAGTAACTGTATCCATTAGGTCAGGGATTAGCAAGTTTTGTCAAAAAAGCTCTTTTTCGTACGACCTGCACCATGTTTCGTGAAAAAGAACCTTATCGTCCCGTTGCGGCGGTCGATTTCACCACTTATTTTTTACTCGTGCTTGTGTTATTGATGGAAGCTTAACCTTAACCTTAACTACCTGAGAGGTGGTATATTTCTTATACTACTTCTCCTCCCAACTTCTCCCTAAAGTAATCAACAGATTTTACTTTAATTCTTCTTAATATTAGTATCGACTTATATAAACAAAACAATATGAAACTAAGTTACATAACATAAAATTATGATTAAGTATGAAGCAGTTTACTAAAATGAACAAAAAATTGAAAATTCGGGATTTCCTTCGCGGGCCAATTATCGATTGGCCCCTGCTCCTCGTTTGACAAATTTCATTGTTACATGGTGAATCTGTGATGTGGTATACTAGAACCTACCACAACCCTAATAGCTCGCAGGTACTCACCGGAAAAGTAATAACTGCCACCACGCTAGCTTGCAGATTGAATGGAGGGCCCATACCTGGAACCTTGTCACCCAGCCCAAATACTCTTCCCGCAGGAACGAATTCGAGAATTTGTTGATCGAAATATATATTACCTAACGGCTTAAGGGTTAAGATTTCTTAGAGGTATTACATGATTTTCGCTCCCACCACATATTGGTCGCTCATGCGGCCCCCGATCCCTGGTAAACGTTGCAGACCTCTGTATTAGGTAATTAGGGAAAGCCCAAAATAATGACATTACAATTGAAACCATGCTAACTGCAGAAGAATGGGTTTAATTTTAAATGAAAATTTGTGAAACACAATAATGGATGAGTATATTAAATAGTCTTGCTTGACTTCACATAGTTTAAAAAATATTTCAAAAAGTATTTACAATTGAACCTTTGAAAAAACGTATTGTATATTATATATTTGAAACGCTTTTGCAAAAATTAAGATTTTTAGCAGAAAATCAGTTTCCGTGATTTTTCTTGGTCTGTATATGTATAATTTCAATGAAGCAATACGTATAAAGGAATTTTTATGCATTATTACTGTCCGTACTGCGGAAACCTCGACTAGCATGTAATTATGCAGGATGTTATTTAATTTTACTAATTTTGCCATTAACTCGCCGCCGGCACGCTCTTTGTGTTGTTTCATACGGGTACATTATTTTCGGTAGCACGCAATATAAGTAATGCAACTAACTGTAAAGAAATGTTCTGATTTACGTGGTTTAAAAAAGTATTTAAATTGTTAAGAACATATAAAAATCGTTGTAGCAATACAGTATACGGTGTGTGTCAAATTGGGTATCAATGGGATCTCGGAAACGGTAAGAGAAACAACTTCTGTTAAATTGGACCAAAAGATACACATTTGTCAGACCAATTTGGTGATGCTGCTGTTTTTATAAATAGCTTTGTAATTATAGACAAAGAATTGGACGTAGTCAATTTTTTCGAACGTGCGTAACTGTAGCTATTTAATAATTTAATACAGGGATATTCACAGAAGATAATGTGCCTACATATCTGTTTTTAGGCAACCCATTTTGCAAGTGTTTGTATATTGGGAATCCGACGCAGCTTACCTCTGTTTACGTGACACATGTCATACGAATTAAAATGTATAAAATTGGCCATAGAGTAGATTCCTATAATTCTCAATATACAAAAATTTCATATTATAATTAAAGTGAGCTATGGCTTGTACGATGGGTTGCATAACAAAATATATGCAGGCTTTTTATCTTATGTGTATATTCCTGTATAGCATACTAATTGCATAACCAAACATCGTTGGTGCGGTCAAACGGTCACCAAAGTTAACAAACGCAGACTCGGGTCACTATTAGAATAGGTGGGCCGTTAAGCGACCGGTAGAGCTTCAAAAGGCATGTTATAGCCGTCGGTCGGTCCCAGCTGCCTCTAAGTTGGTAGCCGTTTCGTTAAGACAGGAGCTAGCGCGGCTTAAAATCACTGACACCAGGCTCCATAATGACCACAAGAATTATCATTGAAATTTTTAAAACATGATTGGGTGTTGCAGAACACGTCGATTACCTAAACCGTTCGTCGACGACTGTAGACAAGCAACGCAACGGAAAAATGAAGCAAGATTAAAATACCCGAAGAATGACACGGAAGAGGAAAAAACTAATATACGGAGACGTGTGGGAAGAGGCTAATAAACAACAAACGTTTTACAAAGGAATTGGGAAACTACAGGAGGAATTTATGGCCAAATCTAATACGTGTACCAATAAGGAAAGCAACCCATTAATCACCTTCTATGTCGTAGCTCTAGGAAGCACTCAATTAGAACAGCATCTTGTCCCCACAGCAGAAATCCTACCTCCGACTTAGAAGTGACCCAAATCATACATAAAATAAAGAACTACACACGAATTTTTAAAACATAAATAAGAGAATAGACTACATAAAGTAATTGAGTGTATCTTGGTCACCGACGAAATGCCGAACGAGTGGACCGTAACCCTTATACAGAAGAAGAGTTACAAAATAGAGTGAAACAACTACAGGATGTAGTAAACAATGGCCTGGAGTGGAAAAACTGTGCTGGTGTTTGTACTGATGGAGTATCGGTGATGGCAGGAAAGTATGATGGTCTGCAAGTACTTCCAATGCCACTTAGCACCATTGCATGATACACAGGGAATCACTCGCTTCAAAGGAAATCAACCCAGGACTTCATCTGGTATTATCCATTGTAATTTCTGTCGTAAAGTACATAAAACAAGGCCTTTAAGGGCAATACTATACTTCCCAATGTGCGATGATATGGGCGTTGACGTTTCAGCACTATTGTTTTATTGCGCATCTCTGTTGTTAGCACGTGGTAAAGCATACAACAGGTCTTTGAGCTTAGGCAGGAAATATATGCGTTTTGAAAGAAGAAAATCACAAAGATGTCGAAAATTTTGTTGACGAATTGTATGTCATGAAAGGAGGAAATTAAATATATTAGATACCCAGTTGCAAGGAAATAATAATATTACAACTATCAATAAAACTTAATTAAAACTTTGTTAAGATAACCAGGGAAGACACAGAAATGTTTATTAATTTGAAAACATTTATTAACTATAAAAAACCAAGCCACAAAAATGTAAGTGTCATTTTAGATGAATAGAATATCATTTTAAAACGCTATCTAGAACTTTTAAAGGTACTTCTTTGAAAATGATAGTCTTCTGACCAAATACAAGTCGATAACAAATCCGCTTGAAGTTACACCTACAGATTTATCGTTGGAAGAAGAGGAACAATCCATTGATTTAACAACAAGTACAAAAAAGAAGAGACAATTTTCGTCAACAACCATTGTCAACTTTTCGATTAACTCGCAAGAGGAATTTCCAGCGTTATTCAAGACAGCTATGGAGATTATATTGCCATTTCCTACATCTTTTCTTTCTGAAGTTGGTTTCTCTGCAGTAGCTTGTATAAATCGAAATACAGAAACCGGCTGAACATCGAACGTGACAGGGCAGCGGTCACTCATTTAGAGCCAAACTTGGACAAGTTATGCAGTTCAAAACAGGCACGTTTAATCCACTAGTTTATTTAAATTAACTGTTATTAAGTTTCTTGTAGTTTTAGATTGTACTTGTAAGTATAGTATGCATGCAATTTTTTGAAATAACTATAATATGTTAAACATTAAACATTAAGTTAACATGTTTTATATTGCTTTCAATATACCTTTGAGGACCTTTGTGCCTCTCTTTGAGGACTGTTGCGTCCTCATTTGCGGACGTTTGCGCCCTCCTTTGAGGACTTTTGCGCCCTCCTTTGAGGACTTCTACGCCCTCATTTGAGGACTTTTGCGCCCTCCTTTGAGGACTCCACAGTTTGGGAAACGCTGGGTTAAATGGTACATGGCGGCCAACGTCTAAAATGGCACCGAAAGACCGCAAACAATGGAGAAATAAAGCCACAAAGGACTGTAGAACCTTAAAGAGTAAGTAAGTAAGTTTATCTGATTAATAATTTTCATTGAAGCACAACAAGCCAACGAATTATTCTTAGAAAGTAATAATGGATTTAACAAATTACGTGGAACCGCGGTTATTACTAAACAACCAAATGTAAAGAGTAAACGTGAAGTCAGGGAGCTGACTCCATTAGCATCAAAAATAATATATCATCTTCAGCATTATACTTTATCGAAGCCCTATTTTTCTGTCATTATTGAAACTTACTTATCACGCATTTTAAATTATTCACTTTTGTAGTGGGATATCACTAATAACCATTAGACCGACAAATATTAATTTTGTTTATAGATGCAGTGGCAATGAACTGAATTATTTGACTGATAAGCTGCATTTTTTAAACAATGACTGCGTACGTTGTTCGTAATGATTCAGTTCAATTATTTACAACTTCAATCAATTTATACGAACATTGTCTTGTAGTTTCATTATCAGTGATTCAACATTGGTCTATAACAGTGCAGCAGCTAAATTTCGAATTATACTGTATGAATTGCAATTAATATAACGCGTTTAAGCAACAGCAATTATTATAAGTAAAATTTACTTTTCATTCAGTAGCAAATTTTATGATTTTGATTCAGTTTTGCGAAATCCTAATTACAAATACATTGATGATTACCTATTCGTATTCTAACAAATAAAATTTAAACTGTCAAATATTCAATAATTTTCATTTACACTGCAGTAACGTAACACTTACAAGAAATACATTGTCAATTCATTGTATGCTATACAGATGTATTTAATGAATATGTTAGAATGAATTGAATGTTACCATTTTACTGTTCATTTTAGAAAATTTTGCACATCAAACGTTTTTAGTGTATTCTGCACAATTTTTTTTATATCAAATAAACATACAGATTTGTCACTTACCTTCAAGAATTAAATCTCACGCAAATTTGCTTTTGCTATTATTGTCAACAACAGCAAATTACAAGCCAACACACTCACTGAAGCGTTTCGTCATCAAAATAATATCCATTATATAGTAATGTCGTTATACAATACACAAAGATTAAACGAGAACCTAGATGAAGTATCATTGTACGGATTTGAATGTTTTCGTAATAATGTGCTGTAATTTATTATTTCATTATTGTATTAACGAAGAAAACCGAAGCACCAGTGCGGAGATAACAAGCAGAAGAGGGCAGAGGTTATTATGGTATGTATCGAGATACTTGTGCATTGTACGTGCCTGATCTACAATTATTCTTTATCAGTATTATTTTCATGCACTGGTTGGAAGCAATGCAAGCAACTAATTGCTGTTTGGAGTGCGGTTAACTTTTGTTGTTCTTGTTTTAACAACTAGGAATGTACAACGTGCATAACACAAGAAACACTGAGTGTTCACAATAATCAGATTGTTGTGTATATTCGTATATCAACCTCAACCGGTTCAACACCGTTGCATATTATCAGTAATAATCTATGTATATTTGAATGTGTGCATAAATATTCACAGAAATTCACTATAAGGCTCTATATAGTCATACAAATCTACAGTAAGAAAATATTTCGTTGAATAAGATGTTATGTAGAATTAGGAAAACATGTACAGTCAACGACAAAAGTAATGTCGCTGCTAGAATTTTTGCATATGCAACACGTTTTTCAAGAATATGCTAGCAACAAAGTATTACTGTAAAATGGGGTTAACGCGTGTCCCCTTTATACTGGCACAAATTTGAAGCAAGTTACTGAGGCGGTAAACAGTAAGTTAGGCAATTATTATTTGTAATCCTGTTGTGAGAGTTAGTATGGCTTTGTTCTAAGTTGTAGTTAGATTTATATTTACGATGAAAGTGTCGGATCAAATTCATTTACGTGAACGGGTATATTATATACGTGGACAGAAGGACTAAAAGGAACTTACTGAAGGTATTGCACAGAGGGTAATGTATACCTAGGGGAATGTGGGGCAAAGTGGACACCTTAACAAATAACTCTTCATAGTAAAATAGGTTTTATTAAATTTTTGATTGTTTCTGTGCTTTAATTATAGTATATTCATTAATTTACCAATATTAAATTTCTAGTGCGCATAATGTTGAACACATTTTCAATATGAAAATTTTAGTAAGTCTTGGCCAAAATTCCAGTTTGCCCCATGGTTGGGGCAAAGTGAAAATTGATGTGGGGCAAAGTGAAGCTTCTGTGGGGTAATGTGAATTTGAACAATTTTGACATTATGTAGGTTTACCAATAATACAACAATGGAAACATATTTTATTAAACGAAAGTATATTTTCTCAATAAGAAAACAGAAAAGTTATAGAAAATAGTAAAACAGTAAATGCAACAATTATTTTATCTGAAATTTGATTTGACCATGCCGAAGCATTTTCGAATTACGCAGAATACCAACGACTTCATTAGAAAATATGTCGTTTTCATCCGGAATCTCAGGAAAAACGTAAGTATCGACATGCTGCCTATATTGGCGCATGAATGAAACTGTAATAGTTGAATTCGTCTGATTGGCTGTATCCTTAATAGTCTGAACTTTAGCCACAAACGTTTTTGTGGTTTTGCTCATCAGATCAAAAAGTTTAACAAGTAAAAAATCGCCTTCATTTATATCTTCAGTGTTGACTTCCCCAATAAGAAGGCTCTGATTCAAGGGCTTTGATATTTCATCAACTTCTTCTTCGTTCCAACTGGATAATGAATCGTCACATAGATCTGCATCACTGGAATCCGAGCTCGATGCTTCAAGTGCTGTCAATTTGCGTTTCTTGTTTTTATTTGCGACAGAGAAAATTTTTCGTTTGGCTTGATTATTCGACTTTGACTGAGATAGTATAGCGCGTTCCTTAAGTTCTTCAAGGTTAGGAGTAGCCGTTAGAATCATTGTCTTCCCGCGTTTATAATTTTTCTTTGGCCTCTGTTTATCAGCTTCTGGAATAGGCATGATATCCATTGGCGAAAAATATAGCTGCGGATGTTCTTCCTGTTGGCTTTCACGAGAGCAGCCAGGTTGTGGGGATGCCTGGTTTGTTCTGCGTTGTGGAGAAATAGCCTGAATTATTTCAGGTGTGGGCGTAGTACGTTCTATGGGATGCAGAGGAGTGTTATCTTCTTCTGCAACTTCTTCCTTGTCGCTTTCGTGGTTGCCTTCTCTGTTAGTTGTTTCCGCCGGTTCAAATAAGTCGTCAGGGAATATTCCTGGATTATATGGACAAATGCCTGTATTTTTGAATCCACTTAAGGCGTTTTGTGTGTTTGCAGCCCGTTGGTATGCATTACCAAATAATTCTCCACTTTCATGAATCGTAATGACTTTTCCGGGATTATTACGCAACCAATTTTTACATTCCTGCCCATAATAAGAACTAAGTGGAAACATAAACGACACATCTAATGGCTGAATTCGATGTGAAGTATGTGGTGGAATTACAAGAATATGAACATTATTTTCCTTTGCCATTTGAACCAACTCTAAATTTTTCGTATGCGTGGAATGACCGTCTAAGATAAGCAGAACAGGTTCTTCTTCTGACGGTTTGCAATATTTCAGGAAATGGTTAAACCAAGTTGGAGCAAATATATGTGATTGCATCCACCCTGATGGATGATACTCCACAAGAGACTCGGGGGGCAATCCCTTTTCGAAGAGAGGATTTCTACGCACTCTAGGAAATATCAACAACGGAGGGATGTATAATCCGACGGCATTGTAGCATATTTCAGCAGTGATAAGAGTGCATCTTTCGGCTGAAGATAATATCCCTACTTGTTTCTTTCCTTTCAATGATATAATTTTCCCAGGTTTATTTGGTACAGTCGATATACCTGTCTCGTCACAGTTGTAAATGCGACTAGCTGAGAATTTGTATTTGTTTATTAACTCTCCAAGCAACGCAAAAAATTTTGCCACATTAGGTCTATTGAAGGCCGGTGCTCGGGCAGCTGACGTGTTTTCTGGTAAGCGCATGGAAAGTCTTGGATGTCGCTTCAAAAATCCCTGGACCCAGTCACGTCCAGCTACACCTGATTCTCCATCGAAGTTATTAGGAATACCATTCTTTATTGCGAATTGAAAAGCAAGAGAACGCAAATCCATTTGGCTCAAACCGAATAGTCTCTTTTCCATCAACAAAATGTATTCTACGAGTTCGTTTTCTTGCTCGACATTGAATACTGTTCTGAACCGGCCCAGTCCCTTTTGAGCAGCTTTTGACACATTTTCCTCGTTGCTTTTTTTTGCTCTTCTATATAACGTCGTTTTCGGTAAGCTGTATTGTACGGACGCAGCCTTAACAGACAAACTCCCTCTCCTCACTTCCCTTATCGCCAATTTCATCGATTCTTCATCCCAAGACTGCTGGGTAGTCTTCCGTTTATATTTACGTACCATAATTATAATCTGCAAGGAAATATGTAACCATGAAATAGTGTCTGTGGGGCAAAGTGAAAAACATAAATGGGGGCAAAGTGGAATTATTCCACTTTGCCCCCATTTATGTTTTTCACTTTGCCCCACATGCACATGTTTATGTAAAGTAGGACGAATTTTAGTATCTTTATTTATATCAGGCAGTATCTTAATGGATTGCTAACTACTCACACCAAATCACAATATACATACTAAGTAGAAATAAATGTTTATAAATAATACTCAAATTATTTGCTATTTACTCACCAGACAATATTACAACACTTGCACAAAAACAAGGGTCTACTACGGTTCGCCGCGGCTCTTTCGCCGCGAGACCTTTCGCCGCGGACCTTTCGCCGCGAGACGGTACGCCGCTGTCCGTTACGCCGCAGCCCGGTTCGCCGCAGCCGGTTCGCCGCGGTGCTTTTATTAGATGCAGTCAGTGAGCTGGTGTCAAGTTTTATAAACATAGCTAAGTACTACATACTTTCGGTAAGGCGAAATTTTTTTTACAGCGGCGCTTTCACACACTTTGCATTCTACTTAGCATACAAGTAACTTTATAAATTGACAAAAAGAGTATCTTACTACTTGTTTTGATTTATTAAATAGAAGAAATAATCTATAATAATAACATTACAGAAAAAAATTCATTATGCTGGTACAATAATAACAGTT
>JABXWE010036574.1:0-16986 GCA_014611495.1 Limonius californicus
CGCTAAAGAAATATACAATTATTCTATTATCTGTGATTAGAGTAATCAGTCGATTATTGCAAAATATTAATTTAACATTTACTTAATCAATTAACTAATCATAAAACAAAATGCTTTGTCTATGATTATTGATTACTTTTAAAATTGAATGCATTAATAAACTAATGATCATTTGAGTAATCTATTTTAATCGATAATTGTAGAATATTAATATTATGTTCAATTAATTAGTTCTTTACAATTAATTTGTTGATTATTTTAAGAAGCCTAATTTATCGAATAATACCAGACAATCGAAAATTGGACAAATGTTCGATTAACAAGCTGTTTCTTTAGATGTTGAAAATATTTTATTTTGCATTTTTTCAGTATTTTACTACCACTAAGTCGATCGTATCTACTTTAGGAACCAAACATTAACGCTAATTTTAATGGATTGTAGGCCTTGTTTCCAATAATTAGGGCCATTTTGTTTAGTATCTATTCCAAATATGGCTGCATTATTTTGAACGTTCTGCAAGATGGAGCTCCTGCAGGTAAACCTTGATAATCAAATTTACAAAAATTACGTTAATGATTTTTAAAAAATGAGTTATGTGCACAATTTTCTTTCAAATATAATTATATAATTATTATCACAATAATTAATTTTTTAGTGTTTTGATGTAGATTTTTTTAAATCTAGAAGTAACATTTTAGCTAATACGCACACAAAAGGCGGCTTGCGGCCGAGAATACTTATTAGCATGATCAGTCAAACATTGTAAAATATTAATCAAACATTTAGTTAATCAACATTGAACAATAATACAACAAATTGCTTGATTTACGACTATTTGTAATGTTTAAAAATGAATGCATCGTTAGACTATCCATGATTATTCGATTAATCTATTTTAATCGATAATTGTAAAATTTGAATATTATGTTCAATTAATCAGTATGAATAATTAATTTATTAATTACTGAAAGCTGCCTAACTTATCGAATAGTGGAAGACATTTAAAAACTAAAGAAATGTTGGATAAATCAGCTAGTTTCTATTTTTATACATTAAAACTATTTTATTTTGTATATATTCAGTATTTTACAACCACTAAGACGATGCTATCCATTTTGAGAAGAAAACTCTACCGCTATTTCTAATGCATTGTAGACCTTGTTTCCAATAATTAGGTAAATTGGTATCCGTTGCAAACATGGCTGCATTAGTTTGAATGTTCAACAAGATGGAGCTCCTGCAGATAAACGAAGATAATAAAATTTACAAAAATTCACGATATTGCTTTTCTATGAATGGGTTTTGTGCACAATTTTCTTTAAAAAATCATTTATCATAGTAATTAATTAAAGAACTTTGACATGGTTTTTTCAAAATCTATATTTGTAAAATTTTAGCTAATACGAACACAAAATACGTCTTGCAGCCGAACAAAAACGTATTAGCATGATCTAATATTATAAAATATTAATCAAACATTTAATCAATCAATTAACTGATAAAACTTATAAAACAAATTGCTAGATTTAGGATTATTGATTACGTTTAAAAATGAATGCATTATTACATGAATCCATGACTATTAGATTAATATATTTTAATTTATGATTGTAATTAGTCTATAAAATTAATTTGTTGATTATTGAATTACGTCAAATTTATTGGATATGGGAAGATAGTTAAAAATTGATCAAATCTTGGATTAACCAGCTGTTTTCTTCCTTTATACGTTAAAAATATTTTATATAGCGTATGTTGATTATTTTACGACCGCTAAGTGGTATCCATTTTGAGAAATGATTCGTTATTTGTAATATATTTTAGGGTATTTGTTTTCAATAATTAGGGTCATACTATTTGGTAGCCATTGCAAACATGACTGCATTGTTTTGAACGTTCAACAAGATGGAGCTCCTGCCGATAACCCAAGATAATCACATTTAAAAAAATCAACGATATTGGTTTAGAATAGAATTTTGTGTGCAATTTTCTTCCTAAAATAATTTAACACAGTAATTGATTGTTAATAACAGTATTCCAGTTTTTCAAAATCCATATTTGTAACATTTTAGCTGATACGCATACAAATTACGTCTTGCAGCCGAACAAAAACTTATTAACGACCGCTAAGTTATCCATTTTGAGAAGTAATCCGATATTTGTAATGGATATCAGATATTGTTTCCAATAATTAGGGTTTGGTAGCCATTCCGTACATGGCTGCATTATTTCGAACGTTCAACAAGATGGAGCTCCTGCAGATAAACCAAGTAATTCAAATATACACAAATCAACGATATTGCTCTTTAATGAATAGAATTTTGAGTACAATTTTCTTCTTAAAATAATTTAGCACAGTAATTGTTTTTAATAACAGTATTCTAGTTTTTCAAAATCCATATTTGTAACATTTTAGCTAATACGCACACAAAGCACGTCTTGCATCCGAACAAAAACTCTAATGGAATTTCGCAATGACTTGCTAATATAAACACAAACACTCCAGATTCTAAAAATTCCCATTTAGAAAGCAACTAAAATACAAATTGCACTTAGTGTTGCATTATTCCTTCTGAATAGAGGTCCATTAGTCTTCCAGCAAGATGGAAGAAAGAAGAAGCATAAAAAACGGAGTTAAAACGAGGGCGAATAAATGAAAATGGCTAATTTAAATTCCCCTGTCCTTTCTTAGCGCTCATCAGGTAAACTTCCTACACAGCGTCCTAGGACAAGGATGCAGAAGGTTCATTCAGAGCCCCACGAAGAGACACGAAAGCGTCCAACGCTGCCAACTTTCACAGAATTCACAATAAGTGTATATCTAAGACGATACTTTTAATCATTTTGGATTGGCGAGAGTTTACCCTAATGCCTCTCTTTTTCTAATTTATTTTCGCTAGACGCGACGAGAGAAAGGGCTGTAATAACGGGTGGAAAAAGACGCCTGATTAGATCATGTTCTTTAAATCACAGATTGGAAAAGGGTCGAACCCTTCTAGGTATAATTTTTATTTACTTTATCTCTTTAAACGTGGATTTCCTTCCAGCAAACTAACGCATATTTTGTGATTACACCAACCACACACGGAAAATATGCTGGAATTTTCATTGCTCCTCTTCTTGGAGGTTCTTTGCTAAATGGGTCTTTAGGATTAATAATAATTAAATCACGATCAAACTTTCGGGAACTCATCAATTCCCACTGCTTAAAAATTAAAAGTAGCGGAAATAGCAGTTTTCAGAAAGACAAATTACTGCTTTTAAACTACTTGTATTTGTACGGATGCGTGTAAAGCACACATTTTTCAGAAATTGAATTAGTTTAGTAGGTTGCTCTTAGTCTGCGTGCAAGTCATCAATTACTTGTTATTTAGTATTGATACTGCCAATTCCAAAAAAAAACTAAAAAAATTCTGTGTTTTTTTGTTAAATTATAGAGTAAAATCACAATCACAAAACGATATAAAAGCTAGGTATTTTGTTTCCTTCACGTTCGCGCCCTGTTTTTTATGTTCACATGTTGCTGTGAAAACGAATTCGTGATATGTGACATAGAGTTTAAATTTGTACTTAATTTTTCATCGTAATTTTCTTCATTTACTATATATTAAATTGTTCTTTGTTAACTTAAGTGTCAGTTTTTACGAGTTTTTTCAGTGCTCGAGAGAAATATAACCTCGAAAAATGACCGCTCTTCCGCGTAAATCGAAAGAACTTATTGCATGGCTAATAAACTATTTTAAACGAGAAAGAAGAAAGAAGAAAATGGTGGTCTGCATTTTAATTCTAAAAATGAGTATGCAACCAAACAAACTCTCAATGTGTTTGGTTGCATATTTTCATTTTTCGCTGTATAAACATAATAAGGTGTGACGTCACCAAATAACTGATGACGTGCACGCAGACTAAGGGCAACATGAGTTTACAATATGCAACCGATTCTACACTTCAAAGAATTACCATACTTTTTACAAAACTAGCTTAACCCGAAGGTTGCGCCCCACACTTTGTGCAATAGTTCCCTTAAACAAATGATAAACAATCTGTATGCCCTTAAACAACCAGAAATATTCTGTATATTTTTGTATTTTGCATTCCGCTGACTCATTTTCTTAACACCCTATAGATTGTCTTGTTAATTCTTGGGAATTTTTACGGTATATTGAAACATGGTATATCCATGTCAACTTATAATAAGGCTCACCTATATAAATTCCCCTTTTCAACAGCCTGTATCTGTAAATTGCTCTCTCTGTTTTGTTTATTTTATTGCTACATCCTCTTATATTGCTTTGTTTTCGAATTCCTTTGTTTAATATTGTTTATGAGATATTCAAATTTTGACAATTTAGATAGTGTAAAGCACACTTTAAATAATAAAATGACAGATTTTCCTAACTAAGGTGCGAAAATAACATTTGTATTGATGATAGTTTTACAGTTACCACCCCCTAATCACATGGAGTTTTAACTGTTATTTCTAGAAATAAAACGTAAAAGTAATAATAATCAAACTGTGAGGATGTATTCAAGTGGTCCTAAATATTACTTGTGTAGAAACGAATACACATTATCTTAATCATCCAGTATACGGCACTAACGATATTTGAAAAAATTCCAGATAAATGGTAAATATTTTCATTATTATTTGCTGATGGTTATTACAATTTAATATTTTTATGAACTATGCGTTCCACGAACCAACTACTGGTGTGATAATTAGTTTCAAAAAGTTTGTACTGTTGGTTACACGCATATTCTGACTAGTTATCTAAGTGATATTAAATCCTACCATAACAATGAGATCGTTTCGGTCTGTGCTCATCAGTCTAATTTAAAATGAACGTAAATTATTCTTGTTAATTATTTTGCTATCATCCTTTTATTACCAAATGAACATGCTATACTGAGGTGTAAGTGAAGTAATTTGTAAATATATGTAACTGCTGACTACCCGCATATGTACATGTTTCTTATTGAGATTTTGTTCTCATGAGACATCCTTCGAGAAAATATGCTTAAAAATGAAATGTCGGGATTAATTAGATATTTAATCCAGGCAATATACTGAAATTTAAAATAATTCAAATATACTAGTCCAATATACGAGGTAAAATTAAAAAGTTCCCGACATGTCTAAATAAATTTTACTTTAAAGAAATACAGAGTAACAACCTTCGTATACAAATACATACGAATATATCCCTTCTGTGGTGGGAAGGTTTAGATCTGGCTACTATTAGGGTGGGCGTTAGGGCAAAGGAAATGTAAAAACCGAACGGTATACCGAAATCATTTTTAAATAAGAATGGACAACAATAATCCTAAAATTTATTATTTTCAAATCTGATGCGCTTTCATATTTAAATTTTGTGTTGCTTCAGGTTACTTTGTCGTTTTAAATATTTGTAAGGGCGGTTGCATACTCTTCTGACACTCTTTCTGAAAGGAACTTTAGCATAAGTACTAGAACGTCTTATATTTTACAAATAATTTCTTATAAAATAAATATATAAAGTGTTTATTTGAAATACAAATAATTATTTATTTATTTTGTATTTGAGGGACCGCGGAGATTAGTGTTTACAGTCGCTGGTACCGATATAAGATGTCCCGCCTTCAATTCCCGGAAACCACCATAATGTCGTAGTGATTTTTACAAAGGAAATTTCGGTATCTAGGTCCACTCAGTCTTAAATTACTACCTAGGGGTAACACCTTGGGGTAATAATAGGCGGCTGGAGCGTAGTGCTCACCACACTACCTTTCTCTTAATGCCAAAGGGCGCTAGCATAAGCACGTGCTACACTCCCAAAGGCGTCTTGAGGCTATAAAGAGAGACTATTTATATAAATAACTATTTTGTTTCCACCGACAGTAGATAAGAAACTAAAACTATTCTCTTATATACCATACATTTAACATAATTATCTACAGTAATCTAATAAATAATTGGAATAAATAAATTCAAACAAGCGATTTTTCGAAAGCAATTTACGTGATGAAACTATCACAAAATCGTTTATCATTTACTTCAGAAAAATCACCATCAAACAACAAAGTTCGAAATTTTCAACATTAATTCTATTTTGGGGGAGGAGTCAAAATAGTTAAGAATACAAAATGCTAAAGAAAATGGTGCTTTATTTCATTACGTTTTCCTTAATTCTATATTCTTAGGGTGCTTTACCTCTTACGAGACGTAGCGATCTAATTTTACATTAAATCGATTCAAAAATGTTTGTAAATTGTATTTGTTAGTGATTATAGAAGTATGTTTTCATCCTAAGTTCGGCGAATTCACCCTAAGTTCATTCCAAAAAATGGACGGTTATTGTTTTGTTTGATATGAGTGTGCTGATAGAATAAACATTAAAGAAAGACTTGAGTTTTTATCGGATTAACTCCTTCTTGCACGAAATGTTGGTTGTCATAGTATGGCCCAAAAGCTTGCACACTTTATTCGCTTATAAAAAATGAGTATGTTTTTTGACGTAGTACAACAATGGATACGCGGTTTATGTTGTTATGCACATTTTAATTTATGAGTATAGTAAAATCATTCTGAAGATAATGATGTCGATTGTTCAAATTGCCGCTGAATAATTATGTTAAATTTACAGAATTAGTGGGAAAGGAACGTTTTAAACGTTCTAAACGTTTAAAGCGTTTAAAACGTTTACTAAAACGCTTAAAATATTATTCAAAGGCCATTATCAATGTATTTATTACATGAAAAACCATCGCTTTCTTAAATTCAAATGTTTATAGTACATTTCACAATGATATCATCATTGATGGCTTACCATATTACCAGAAGTAGGTATTGTTAATCAATTGAAAACCATACACGAAACAATCTCGGAAAACATTTTCATTTCGAGTTTGGTACGCAATAAGTGTTTAATGTGACACCATTAGAAATAGTCACATAGATTTCAATCAGGGGAGCGTGGGGGCCATACGGTAGGTCCTGCTCTGCCATTCCAATGTTTAGTATAAACTCTTTCGTGCAGTAAGACTTAAATTTGCAGCAGTTCCATCACGCATGGAGCATAAGTAACGACGCTTTTGTAATCGGACTACCTCCAGCAATATTGCTAGCTCTTCTTCCAAAAATGTGACTATAATTTTCACCATTAAGTGTTGGCGGCAAAGACATTGGAGAAAGCAAGTAATTATCAATAATGACGACCCAAACTTTACACTTAAATATTTGTTAATGCCTGTAAAGTGATATCGTTCGTGGAAAATATATCAATTCATCAGCTTATTTAGCATGTTTTTAGAATTGAACTACTTAAATACAGGATGATTCGAAGGTACGGTTGCGAGGTATCCCGATTAAACGAAATTGTCCCGATTTTGAGTCTCAAGTCCCTGTGTCCCGACTAGATCATTCAAATATCCCAGTTTATAGTTTTTCCGATGTTTGACGTTGTTAAACCGGTAGCGGCCACACTCGGCATAAGGAACGCCGCGTGGGTCGACTTTGGAAAAATTATTATAAGATATGAAATTTACGTATTATGTTCGACAACTCAACTAACATGTAATTTTGGAGGAAAATGGGCCTTTCAATTGTATGTTTTGTGTGAGTAATATGTGGATATCGGTGTGAAGAACATGTAATATTACTAATTTAAGGTGATTTATGTTTAAAATGAATATAAATTTTGTAAAAAAAAATTATCGATAGACTGTGTGAGGTGTGAAAACATTTCTTTTTAAGTAAGGAATAGGGCTATAATTTTAGTTTTGACGTATACAATATTTTCAGAAAGTTTAAATATTTAATTTATTTATTTAAATATTTAAGATTTTGTTAATTTGTGTTAAGTACATTCTACTTTCCCATTCGTTGAAGAAGTCACATGTTTTTTTTTTTTGTAAAATGTGCTTATTTTTGTTTGTTTTATCATGTTGCGATGCTTACTTGTTGAAAAAAAAGAAAAGAACAACCGAAAACTTGCCACGAGAATCTAAACGCGAACAGACGCTCGTCTCGCGAGTCGATTAAAATTGTAATTTTTTGTGTGTTTATTATATCCTGTTTGAATAAAACTATGTTATTACGTGTTACGATTGAAATCAGCGTTATTTGTTTTCTATCTGTGTGAAAAATGGGTAAAATTCGGTAAATTAGTCTAAAATCAAAAATTTGGGGCGGAGTATCAAAGTAGGGTCAGCAGACTTCAGTAGCCTTCAGTTGCTTTTTTTTTTCGACATGTATTGTTTGTATCTGCGTTTGCCGTTTAAAACGTCAACAGACTTCAACGTTAGGAATCATCTACAAGTTGGACACAAATTTCATACCATTAAATATTTGGGAGATATTCGCATCATATTCTGAAACTGCAATTGGAATAACAATCGAATTTAATTTAAAATAAACCGGTGACATCATATCAATAAGAATGTGAAAAATGAATCAAGTTTGGGGTTAACAATTTAAGAAGAAAATATTAACGTGCAACGTATTTACGAGTTTATTGGCGTACAGCTGAAGTAATAAGTAGTAAATAATATTTGGGTTAATTACCTTGTGAAACGATTTTACGAATACGAAGATACTCAGTCCAAAGTTTTTCTGCGAGGAACTTAGAAAAAGCAACAGTGAAAGTGATGGACTTTCGTTTTGAAGTTCAAGATCAACAGAGCGTAGGACTGCCATTCTAATTTCATCTAGTGAATTTTAAAAACACCGGAAGAAAATAAGCAAGCGATTCTATGTAAAAAGGTGGGTCCGTTTGAAAATGCTCTTTTAAATTAGACCTTACTATTTATTTCATGTATCTTTGTCATTTAATTGTTAAGGTTGTTTAAGATTTTATAAGAAAAAACTAAGATAATTCGATAACATTTAATTCATTTCCTTGTTGCATCCATATTTTATACGTTCATGTTAACTACCTTGTATCCTTCTCTGTCTTCAGTTAACCAGCGCAAGAATTTAAAGGTTATGCAGCAGTTACCAAAATTTGTATTATAAACCCTGAGATAAAAGTTCTTTTAAAGTTTATGTTTGAAGTGTGTCCTTTGTGTTGTTTCAACAACGGATGTAATAATATTGTAATATTTTTTTTATATGAAATGGAGATCATCTTTAGTACGGATGCAAGTAAAGCGACATTCCGCCTTCTTTCAAACGTAATATTATTATCGCTTTAATGTGGGGTTCATATGTTGGTCCCTCAATAAAACATCATAATAATATACAATGCGGTCGTAAAATGTCCTCCCCCTCTACTAACTTAAGAACGACTTTATATTTCTTCGCAAAATGTGGTGTGCTTTAATGGGAGGCTAAATACTGCGTTTTAGTACATATTTAAATTTTATAATTTTCAAAATGGCGCCTAGCCGCGGCTAGGCCCCATTTTGAAATATTTTAAAATAATTTTTTTTTAATGGCAATGGGGATCGAGTGACGCCTCACTTGAAAGGTCCCTTTAAGTACAGTATAATTCTATATTTTGGGAAAATTTTACAGATTCAAAACAACTGACAGACCTCCAAATTATCTGTTTCTGATATTAATCAAAACGCTAAAAAAATGTAGGAGGCGAAACAACAGAATTAAAAAATTGAAATAATTAGTTTTTCTGTTCTGTCACTGTAATTCAGTTATTGTGTTTTTTCACATTTGAATATTGAGTGTTAAACCGGTGATACTAACAATAATTATGGCGAATGTTCGAACTTTGCGGGAAAAAACTGAAGCAGTTTTTATTTTTGCTAAAGCCCATCGAAACTTTCACGAAGCCGAAAGAATATTTACTGAACGTTTTCCCAACCGAAAAGCGTACCCTTTTTGCTTTAATTCTTAGTTTTTTCCATAAACTTGTTACTTTCAATGATCTGTCACTTTTTACTGGATGAACATTTTTTTATGAAACTCAAAGATCAGACGCAGAATTAAAATACCTATTAAATAAGGTGTCACTCGACCCCCATTGCTATTTAAAAAATAGTTCAAAATGGCGCCTAGCCGGCATTTTGAAATTTATAAAATTTAAATATAGGCTAGAAAGTAGTATTTAGCCTCCCATTAAAATACACAAAATTTTGTGAAAAAATATCAAGTAGTTCAAAAGTTGGTAGGGGGGCAGGTCATTTTACATATATATAACTCACCACCAATTCAGATCTTATCATACGCAGCTGAATTAATTGAAAATATTTCACATCCAATTTAATAGTTCTATAAAACTTTTAATAATCTGTCTTGTTTTAAGCAATATGAAATGGCTAGATTTTCGGTAAGATGGTATGGTCTTTCTCCTTGGTATAGATTCCACAACTTTTTTATATCTTTCGGGCACAAATACTGCCAAATGAAAAGCAGAATGTGGTACAGATTACTGTAAAAAAATGAAGAAGATTTTGAGAATGAGAGTATAATGTAGTTCCTAGTAACATCAAAACGGTTACAAAATCAGCAAATCAAAGAATATTTTTGTTTAAAATCAATCAATATTTATCTCCAATAGCTGAATTTTTATTGTTTTTTTTTTAGGAAACATGGAGTTACCTTTGCCCTTTAGCAACTCCATGATTCCCATCCCACCCAGCTTATCCCTGCTCAGCACATTTCGTGCATTTCAAGGGTCTAACATGCCCCACCCTTGAAAAATCCCATGCCCCAACTACAACTAAGATATCACAAACACCCTGGGAAAATGCAGCGCTTAGGATTCGAACCTGAGTTACTTTGGTACAATACCTACGAAGCCAAGCAGTCCCCGAATTTTTATTTTGTACGTCAAAAATAATTATAATTACTTCTAATAGAAGTCTTCTGAAACTCCTAAATGGTAACGAATCGACCACGTGTTTATTAGCATTTTTGGCTCCCAAAACCTTCCCAATCATTTGAAATATGGCAATAGTTAAATTCTAAATCACCCTGTATAATAAACTCAATAGCTCCTAGAATACCCATTAAAAATATGGGAATATACCGGTAATAAAAATACAATTTATTTCCGATCCCCAATATATGGCGAATGACACCATTGGTTATTTTGTCATCCTTATTTAAGAGATTAATTTGTGTTATACTAACCTCTATTTATCAGAATATTTTATAGAGTTAATTACTACCAAATAAAAACGTCAAAAATTTATAAACATTTTTCTTTTTGAAAACAATTTGTAATATTCTTCCTCTGGAAAACTTTAAAAATTTAAAAACATTTGCTATTTATATCTTATCAATTTATAAAATAAGAAAAACATAGTTTAAAGGGCACAAGTATGAAAACGATTTTCTTTTTGAAAATATTGGACAATAAAGTTTTAATACTTTTGGAATTAAAAAAAACAACATTTGATATGTAAAAAAACGTTTCTCTTGCTTATTGCAAAAATGTCAATATTAAAATTACTCTTTTAGCAACTACAGACTGTTGTTTCAATAAACTGTTACCAACTTTAAATACAATCGATCAAAACATTTATTGAAACGAACTTTCTCAATTCAAAATTGCCAAGAAAAATCTACCCGTTAAATAAAATATCTTGACCTTTATCATCACAATTTTGCCAAAACATTTTCGCTAACGCGAACGTCTCTCAAAGCCAATGGCAAAATGTTTAAACATTATATGTAGCTGCTACTTTTATGAAGCCCAGAAGCCAGAAGCATTAAGGAAAAACATTGTTAAATTATCATTTAGGAATAACAATTTACTACTTTCTAATGTTAGAAAGCAAAATAAATGCTGATATAAATTTCAAACATATTGGACAGTTTAGTAGCAGCATTGTTGTTCGTAAATAGCCTAAAATAAAGAGCCCGTCTGGAAGCTTCTAGTAGAACCCCTTTTAAATAAAATCCAGGAAGCAAGCCTAAAATGCTCGAAACTCTATTTCCCTGCCCAAGTGATTGATAAAGGCGAGATAAGAGAGGGAGAAAGAGAAAAGTCATCAAAAAACATCAGGACGAGCAAAGTTAAAATTAAAACGCTAATCGAAAAGCGTCTTGAATAAAAATTCAGACGGGGCAAAAAAGTAATGAGATCCTTGTTTTTATTGATTTTCCCGGAAAATCGAGAGGGAATATTAAAAAGCTTTTCTTATTTTCTGCAGCACCTTTAAAAAGTTTTAAATTAAAGTTCCTGGCTCTCGGTATTAATTTTAACTCTTATTAGAAGTTTTTAGATCTCGATTTTTAAGGTAATTTCAGGGAAAATTTATTTAACGGCGGCGCTTTTTACCCGTTTTTAATCAACCGTTACCTCTTTCACCTGCAAACTTCAAACGTCTTAGAAATAAACTGCGGTACCACCATGCATGACCACAAAGAGAAAAACTAAGGAAACGACATTCCGAATTCATTTATTTACTGCAACCCTATGCTTTCCGTTGTAGCATATAACAAACATGCATGGTAAAAAGTAACTTAAAGTTAATTCACAGCATTTAAAAATATATAAATAAACAACTCATCGTACATTTGTAAACAAGTAATTTTTACCAGGTTTTAAAAAATAAAAATTGAGATACGTATGGTACAAAATAACTTACAGTTACTTCATAACAATTTGCAAATATATAAATAGGCAACCCATTTTACATTTGTCAACAAATAATTTTCACTATTAAGTTTTAAAAGATAAAATTTAACCTACACATGGTACAAAATAACTTAAAGCTAATTCATAACCATTTGAAAATACAAAAATAGGCAACCCATTTTACATTTGTCAACAAATAATTTTTACCAATAAGTATCCCGAGAGATAAAGTTTAACAACTATAAATAAATATATAAATAATAGTGTCTAAGATAGTATAAAGATTTCTTTAATACCTCTTCACGCCTTCACTAAATTGACTTCGAATAACTAAATATGCAACCAACCCTACAAACACCCTAATTAGAATAAAATTCAGACGGAACGACTTAATTTTTATATGTCGTATTTCCAATTTACATCTAATAAATCTGTCACGTTGGGCGATCATAATAACTTAAACAGACATTTTACAAATTTAAGAATCTCGTAACCGGTTTATAACTGCAGAAACGATCCATTAAACCCGACCCAACCGAATTAGATTCGATCTAGTCCGGTCCCGTCTAACCAGAGTTGATACAATGCTACCCAACCCGTTCTCGATGGGCCTGGTCTGTCCCAGATAGGCATATAGCAACAAAATTTCTTCGGTAACCCAAAGAACTAGTTTAATTAAACATTTAACGAATTACTCTATTACGTGAAAGAAATTGCGTTTGAAATAATCTAGCGTTTATTAGGGTATATAACTTAAACAGATACATTTTAAAAATTTAAGAATCTCATATCCGATTTATAACAATGTCAACGACTCTTATTCCCGGTGCTACCCAATTAGATTCTATCTAATACAATCCAGTCTAATTAGAGTCGATATGTTGCTACCCAACCCGTTCTAGGTGGGCCTGTCTGTCCCAATTAGGCATACAGCAATCAAAATATCTTAGGTAACCTAAAGGACTAGTTTGAGTAAACAATTACGAAACCTATTACATGGAAGAAAATGCTTTTGAAATAATCTAGTTTTCATTAAGGTATATAACTTGAATAGAGACATTTTAAAAGTTTACGAGTCTCGTATCCGATTTACAACAGTATAAACGACCCATTAAACCCAGTGCTACCCAATTAGTTTCTATCGAGTCCAAGCCAGTCTAACTAGAGTCGATACATTGCTATATCCAACCTGTTCTAGATGGGCCTGGTCTATCCCAATTAGGCATATAGCAATCAAAATATCTTTGTTAAACCAAATAACTAGTTTAATTAAACCATTAACTAATTACTCTATTATGTGAAAGAAAAAGCTTCTGAAATAATTTAGCGTTTATTAGGTTATATAACTTGAATAGAGACATTTTTAAAATGTAAGAGGCTAGCATTTATAACAGTGTGAACGAACCATTAATCCCGGCGCTACCCAATTATATTCTATCTAATACAATCCAGTATAACTAGAGTCTTTACGTTGCTACTCAACCCGTTCTAGATAGGTCTGGTCTGTCCCAATTTGGCATATAGCGATCAACATATTCTTGGTAACCCAAAGGACTAGTTTAATTAAACACTTAACGAATTTCTCTATTATGTGAAAGAAAATGCTTTTGAAATAATTTCGCATACATTACGCTATAATAACTTGAATAGAGACATTTTAAAAATTTACGCGATTCGTATCCGATTTATAACTGCACAAACCACCCATTAAACCAAGGGCTACGCAATTAGATTCTATCTAGTCCAATCTAGTCCAATTAGAGTCGATGCGTTACTACCCAACCCGTTCTAGATGGGCCTGGTCTATCCCAATTTGGCATATAGCAAACAAAATATCCTTGGTAACCCAAGACTACGTTAGATAGAAAATTAATGAATTACTCTATTTTGTGGAAGAAAATACTTTTGAAATAATCTAGCTTTCATTAGGGTATATAACTTGAATGGAGACATTTCAAAAATTGAAGAGTCTAGTATCCGATTCATAACAGCACAAACCAGTCTAACTAGAGTTAATACGTTGCTACCCAACCCGTTCTAGATAGGCCTGGTCTGTCCCAATAAGGCATATAGCAATCAAAATATCCTTTGTTATCCAAAAAACTAGTTCAATTAGACATTTAACGAATTGCTCTATTACGTGAAATAAAACGCGTTTGAAAGAATCTAGCATTTATTATGGTATAATAACTTGAATAGAAAACTTTTTAAAAATTTACGAGTCTCGTATCCGATTTATAATAGTATTAATCCCTGCGCTACCCAATTAGATTCTATCTAGTCCAATCCAGTCTAACTAGAGTTGATGCGTTACTACCAAACCCGTTCTAAATGGGACTTGTCGGTCCCAATTTGACATAAAGCAATCAAAATATCCTTGGTGGTCCAAAGAACTAGTTCAATTAAACACTTAACGAATTACTCTATTATGTGAAAGAAAATGCTATTGAAATAATCTAGCTTTCATTAGGGTATATAACTTCACAGAGACATTTTAAAAATGTATGAGTCTAGTATCCGATTTATAGCAGTATAAACGACCCATTAATCCCGGCGCTACCCAATTAGATTCTATCTAGTCCAATCCAGTCTAACTAGAGTCATCGACTCAACGTATCGATTGCTACCCAATCCGTTCTAGATGAGCTTGGTTTGTTCCAATTTGGCATATAGCAATTAAAATATACTTGATAACCCAAAGGACTAGTTTAATTAAACAATTACGAATTACTCTATTACCTGGAAGAAAATACTTTTGAAATAATCTAGTTTTCATTACGGTATATAGCTTGAATAGACATTTTAGAAGTTTACGAATCTCGTATCCGATTTATGACCATATAAACGACCCATTAATCCCGACGTAACCCAATTAGATTATATCTAGTCCAGTCCAGCTTAACTAGAGTCGATGGGTTGCTACCCAATCCGTTCTAGATGGGCTTGGTTTGCTCCAATTTGGCATATAGCAATTCAAATATCCTTGGATATCCCAAAGGACTAGTTTAATTAAACAATTAACTAATTACTCTATTACGTGAAAGAACATGCTTTTGAAATAGTCTAGCGTTCATTAGGGTATATAACTTGAATAGAGACATTTTAAAAATTTAAAAGTTTCGTATCCGATTTGTAACAGTATGATCCACCCATTAATTCTGGCGCTACCCAATTATATTCTATCTAGTCCAATCCAGTCTAACTAGAGTTGATACAATGCTACCCAACCCGTTCTGGATGGGCCTGGTCTGTCCCAATAAGGCAAACAGCAATCAAAATATCCTTGGTTATCCAAAGGACTAGTTCAATTAAACAATTAACGAATTCCTCTATTATGTGAAAGAAAATGTTTTTGAAATAATGTAGCATTCATTACGGTATAATAACTTGAATACAGACGTTTTAAAAATTTAAGAGTCTCGTATCCGATTTATAACAGTATAAACCACCCATTAATCCCGGCGCTACCCAATTAGATTCTATCTAGTCCAATCCAGTCTAACGAGAGTTAAACGTTGCTACCCAACCCGTTCTAGATGAGCCTGGTCGGTCCCAATCTGAAATAAAGCAATCAAACTATCCTTGGAACCCAAAGAACTAGTTCGATTAAGCAATTAACGAATTACTCTATTATGTGAAAGAAAATGCTTTTCAAATAATCTAGCATTCATTAGGGTATAATAACTTGAATAAAGATATTTGAACAATTTAAGAGTCCCGTGTAGGATTTATAACGGCATAAACGGTCCGTTAAACCCAGCGCTACCCAATTCGATTCTACCTGGTCCAATCCGGTCTAATTCGAGTCGATTCGTTGTTATTCAACACGTTCTAGATGGGCCTGGTCTGTCCCAATTAGACGTATAGCAATCAAAATATCCTTGGCAACCCAGAGGACTAGTTCAATTAAACAATTAACGAATTACTCTATTATGTGAAAGAAAATGCTTTCAAATAATTTAACTTTCATTAGGATATATTAACTTGACATATAGACAATTTAAAAATATAAGAATCTCGTATCTGATTCGTAACAACACGAACGGCCCATTAAACCCAGTTCAACCCTATTAGATTCGATCTAATCCTGTTCAGTCTAACTAGAGTCGATACGTTGCTACCCAACCTGTTCTATATGGGCCTGCCTATCCCAATTTGGCATATATCAAGCAAAATATTCTTACCTAACCCAAAGGACTAGCTTAATAAAACAATTAACGAATTACTCTATCATGTGAAAGAAAATGCTACCTCGTATCTGATTTATAACAACATGAACGACCCATTAAACCCGGCTCAAACCTATTAGATTCGATCTAGTCCCGTCCAGTCTAACTAGAGTCGATGCGTTGGTATCCAGCTCAACCTAGATGGGTCTGATATGGCCCAATTCAACCCAAAACAGTCAAAATAACCTTTGGTAACTCAAAGTAGTTTAATCAAACAATCAACCAATTTCTCTAA
>JABXWE010036576.1:0-11271 GCA_014611495.1 Limonius californicus
AGATATTTGCGAAGAACTGTTGAAACATACCATTTTACCCACTTTCCACCCCCTCCCTAACAAACCCGACGCTCTAGGTCGTGCAACTTTTTATCACTTACTAAGAAGATGGTATAGAACAATTTGCCGCAAGGTAGAACTTTTTTTTTTGGATGTTGAGGTTAGACCCTAATTTTACTAGACTAATTATTACACTATTAGATAGACAAACAAATTAACTTTTCAAATTGCTAACCAACATTACGTATTCTTCCTAAAATCTTGTTGAAATTTAAAAAATTGTGTAAATGGTTTATAAAATTGCGTAGGCTTTGAAAAACAATTGAAACAATAATTAATGTGACAGATTGTATTGCTAATTGTCATTTAAATTCCTTAAATACTGAAAAAATGTTATTGGTCTAAAAATAACAAGATGACAAATTAAAAACACTATGATTATTTAAATTGTTTAAGGACCGATGCAAAAACGACAACTGTTAAAAATAAAAATATTTCAAGAAACTCGACAGTAAGATAAAATAAAAAGTATTGTTGCTGTTAAACCTCTCAATGTGGAAAGGATAAACAGCTTAACAAGCAGTCTCAGAGTTTTACGTTTTACCCAATATTTAAATTCCTATCTAGTAAACCTACTTAAGCGTGTTTACCGGTTAAGTAAGTGGAATTATCTATTTAGTTTGATTATCTAGAATGATCCAGCAAAATAGTATCGCTAAAGGATCGCAAATCCGCGATAATCGATATTTTAATAAAAATAAAGCAAAAATTAATGTTTTTAACGGGACGCGCCTACTATGAACTGCCTATCAACAGATCAACAGAAAACCTTCCTTCATAAATCCAAACAAAGCTTCTAAACAGTTCTGCAGTCGTATCCAATGTCTAAAATCAAAATATAGCCCCCAACTCCCACCAGTCACCCATACTATTATCCATACTATTAGCAAACTCCCCCCATGGATAATGTTAACGCCGAAAGTAATAATAGATATGTCTAAGTATCCCAAGTTTTTAGCCGACCTCGGTGGTCTAGTGGTTAGCGCATTTGCCTTTAGATCCGAGCGACGCGGGATCGAACCTCGCTGAGGTCGGCGAGATTTTTCTAGCGGGGAAAAATCTGAAAATGCGCCTTCTGTCGGATAAGAAGTAAAGCCGTAGGTCCCGTGCCACTACGATGTGTGACACATTAATCGTTACTGATGTTGGAATTACCCCAGATAGGCAAAATTCTTAGTAAGGGTGTACAATGGGCCATATGGCCTAAGTGCATAGAGATGCTTGGAAAACCGCGTCCTAGATCTCGCACAAAGCAAGCAAGCAAGCAATCCCAAGTTTGATACACACACCCTGATTTACAGAAATCCAAACTCTGTGAAATGTCAACGCGATGTCAGAGCACAAACACATCTTCACTGACGCCTCAAAAATAGGAAACACAATAGAGAGGAGTGTTGCATATATAAACTACCAGACGAAACCAAAGTCTTCACAGCTAAAACATAGCATCTTACAAAGCCCCATTCCAATAACCAACGGCTTCCATAGTAAATTTCTATTTATCTCTGACTCCTTAAGTCTACTTACTTCTATTCAAATCACATAAAAACATCAATTAATACTGAACATCTTAGAAGATATACACAATCTACATAAGTAATCAAAACAGGTGTAGGTGAAGACAATATAAGGACACAACATCAATATCACCAGGATATCAAAAACGTCAAAAAAAAACAAATATTTGAAATATGGCCAACCGAATGAGGAAATACCAACAAGAAACTCAGAAGATGAAGCCGACAATAGAACGATGGACCTCTCCCAAAACGCGCCGTTAACAAGTAATACTCACCAGACTGAAAATTGGTCATACCCGTCTAACTCACGCATACTTATTCCAAAGGGAAGAACCGCCAATATATAATAACTGCAACGCCCGTCTCACAATCAAGCACATAATCATCGGCTGCCCCAAATATGAGAAAGAGAAATAGCTCAAATTACCTACAACAGAGAACCTTTCAGATACATTAACCAATAACTTTAATAATACAAAAAATGCTGTTGATGCCCTGTAAAATTACTATTAAGAAATAAAAAATAAAAAAAAATAAATACTGAAGAATTTCACTCAAACTTCCTGACATTTTTAATAACAAAAACAACATTCGTCTCATATAAACGCATATCTTTATTCTAAAATTTTATCCCATTTACTCCGGCCATTTGTAAATTTATTTCCACCATTTATAATCGCTCATCATCACCATCATCATCTGACTCGAGGGTCGACCCTGGATACGCCAGGCCCACTCCATGCCAGTAGATGGGTAGGAATTTACGGGATAGGGTGGGGCATTGCAGAACGTTAGCATGTCTGCAATGCATACCGCAAGACACCGCTGCTGCAACACCGGGTAGTTAGTAAACTACACATCAATGGGGTTGTTGAGTACGTAGCCGAAACCGTTATGACATTATCCGTTTAAGCTTAATAAACTTTGGTTTCAGAGTTTCACATTGTTCTTATTTCACATCATGCTATTGTTCTAAGGTTACTGACTGCACATCTCCTAGTTTCCGAATAACTAATAACCTAATTAATAGTTACTCTCAAACTTATTTTTACTGTCTGTTATGTGATTATACATTTGACCCTAATAAACTTTGGTATCAAAGTTTCACATCGTTCTTATTTCACATCTATTTATTGTTCTAAGGTTACTGATTGCACATCTCTTAGTTTGCTAATGACTAAGAACCTACTTAATATTTACTCCCAAACTTATTTAAACTGCCCGTTATGCGATTGTGCATTTGGCCCCAATAAACTTTGGCATCGAAGGTTCACAGTGCCCCCATTTCACATCTATGTAGTGTTCTAAGGTTACTGAAGGTTCACATTGATCGTAGTTCACAGCCATGTGTTGTTCCAAGGTCACTGATTGCACATCTCCCAGTTTCCCAACAACTAACAACCCACTTAATATTCACTTAATAATCACTCCCAAACCCATTCACACTGTCCGCTATGCGACCATGCCCCCGACCCCAAAAAACCCCGGTATCAAAGCTTCACCCCGCTCGCATCTCCCATCTGGCCATTGTTCCAAGGTAACAGACAGCTCCCCTCCCCGTGTCCCAATGATCATCCAACCACCTAACTCTCGCCGCACTGACCACCACTGCCCTACCACTCACGTGGAAGATCGACTCTGGATTGCACCTCCCTCGCATCCCCAACCCTCCCCTCTGCCGCTGACAGCCAGATATCTAGCGTCCACCCTCCCGCCGGCATCTGCCTCGCTCCCTCTCCCCTGCCCTCACCTGCCTACTGCCTCCTCCTCATCGCCTTCCCGTCCCTCCCCAGTCGACTCCTCTGCCAGCGCGCACACTTCTCCTACCTCTCTTCGGACCTCCCCCATCCCTCCCTCTAGCGCCCAAACCTCCCATGCCTCCCCAGGCATGCCGGCGCCCTGCATGTCCCCCCTCCAATGATGCATTCCACGCGCAGCACGGTCCTCCTATCTGCATGTCCTCTGCCCGCATAGTACACTCCGGCTGTAGAGGATGGTCGGCCGGTCCTCCTAGAATATGCGCCCAGCGTCCCCCTCGTGATGCAGCGAGCCGCCCAATACATCAAATAATCAAATCAAATTAATCAATTAATCAAGTAATTAGTTAATTATAGGCGAGTAATTTCTATGAATTTAGTCTGGGTTAAGAGAGATTAACGTGTCAAAGCACGTCCCTCCCTTTTCCTAGTATTCTATTAGACTACCCGTGCTACCAACTACTGCTAAAGACTACAAAGAACTAAAATGGCTACTCAGGCCTGCGACACTTAGCTTTTAACTGCGTCTCTCTCAGTGTTGTTGTGGTCTGTGTCGATAGCTGTTCTTTCCCCTTGTTGATGTAGCACGTTGTAGAGGCGGCAGTGGTTCTCCTCTCTTCCGTCCCCGGGTGGATACCCTCGCACTTTCACTCTATTGTTTGCCCTCAAAATTGTTCTGATTTTAGTCTCGCTAATCACTTTCGCCCGGAGCGTTTTGCGAGCACTCCCGTTCCTACGTTACTATTATTATAGCAAAACTAAGAAATTCAATGAATTATACACATGTCCGTACCGGATCGCGCCGCCCACGCAACCCCATTCCAAAGCTACTTGGACATAACTTTAAATTTTTAAAAGAATGTGCAAAGGAAATATTAAAATCAACTAACTAATAAATCCAAGTTGAGTTGGCTGACTTAAATACTTAGGAACCTGGAATCTATTCTCTAACTCGCCCTGGCTGTTCCCTAATATTAATAACTTTGTCAATTATGTGAATAGTGGATAAAGCAATTTATGACAACTTTACTAAACTGAATAATTAAATAATTAAGACCAGCCAAACAAACTAACACTTTATTTTAAAAGGAAAATAAAAGAATCTAAACAGTCCCTAATTTCCCCTCGTTTGACTACCTGTTTTGCGATGATTTATGCCCTAAAACAACCCATTCTCGGAGCCGCCTGCAACCCGGCTATTGGTGGAAGCTGGCCTGAGCTATTTTTAGACGGGATCCCTGTCATTGTCCGGCCTGCCTGCGCCTTTAAAATCTTAAGTGTGACTTGAATGAACACGACTGAACCGCGAATATATGTATGTACAAGATCCACTAAATAAACCTATTGGCAGTTATTTCTAACTATTCAAATTGAATCTAGTTCGCCTTTTTTATAGCGCAAAGCTCTTTGGAGCGCCTGCCCGCGATTATTCCAAATTAAACGCTAATTCCCTAAACGAAAGCGGAGCCCCACTAAAACGCGTGCACCCAGGACGGGATCCCGGACCGAACTCCTCATTTCCGCCATTTATAATCGCTAGCGTTAATAAATTGTCACCTTAGCTTCGTTAGTATGCGACCTTTCCATTTACTTCATTTTAGCTACTTAGTAGATAACATATCCAACATTTAAATAAGAATAAGGTGAAAATATTATCGAAAAAATCATAAATAATGATAAAAAATTTCCAAAAGTAATATAAAATAAGGTTAAATCAACCTACGCTTATGATGTATGTGGACTTAACTTAGTGAAATTATTAGCTTAGCTTTGCCTCACACCGCCTCGACACTACACAAACGGTTCAAACGAGGATCACAATGACAAACTACCGTCCTTTAAGAATATAATTCACACAACGCCAATGCTAAGCCTTATCTGATTTTCTTATAAACAGAACAATGCTAAGATTTTGTTACCCATTTATTTTGCAGTCTAGTAAACGTATTGTCTTTTACACTAGCTTTAGTTTAGTTAGTCCTGAATTTAGGTAGACGGCCCTAAGCCCCGGTACAAACTAGAAAAAAATATAATGGTTTGTCAATGTAAGAAGTTACATTTAATTTTTGATTGCCAGGTCGCTTTAGGAAGGGATCTTAACACGACCTTAAGGGGCTTAATACGAAAACAAAATATTAAAAATATTTTTGGTAACATAGCCAAGTTTGTATGTGATTGGATTAAACAATAAACATCATAAATCAATTTTAAAACATGCATAATGGAAGTTGAGTTTATATTGTGGAATGCTTGAAATCCAAAATTTTTGAAGAAATTTTAAAATTATTTGCGCAAATTATTTGATTAATTTATAAATTATTTTATTAGTTTATATCATTTATATTTATACAGTAAATAAGCAACAATTTTAACTACAACGATTACATGTTAACACAATACATTACTAAAAGGAAAACCAAGAAGGAATTATAGGTATAAATAAATCTCGTACTGTTATTATTCGCGCTAAATCTATGTATAATACCAAATCTTGATCTTTCACCAAGAAATAATTTATTGTCATCAAACAACATTTGTCTTTCAAAAAAATCAGAAAACCTTCCCGCGTCGATGAAGGCGAATGGGGTCTCAATTGTACATGTAGAGTCAATGGCTTTCGTTACAAATCCAACAAGAGTTTTGTCGCAGAAAGCCAGTCTACCATCATCTGCCTAAAATATAGCAAATCAAAAATTAACCCAACAAAGAGTGTATTAAAAGATATCTACCTTACAATCCCAGCCGAGTGTGTCATTGTCAAATGTTTTGTTGCTTACTACACAAACAGAGTCTACTATAGTGCTAGGATCTTTAAAATTGAATATTTCTGTACATGTTTTTGGATCATATATATCTACAGTCCGTTTACGATGATAAATTGGAAGCAGTTTAGACGTAAATATATATCCTGCAGCAAAGCACGTATGGTTACCAGTAAATGGTGTTACTGGCAATGCAATTCCACTTATTAATCCAGTCAAGTTCAAACCCTCTTTCAGCTAATAAAAGGAATTGAACAATAAAAGCATTTATAAATGTAACTTTTAAACATACTTGAATCAGCATTATGTGTGGATTTGTTGGAGAATCACATACGATGTCTTTTACTTCGCTCCAAACATATTCACCAAATTTTGGGTCGGTGGTATCAACTACACCAGACAGCACATTAATTTGGGAAATGTATTTAGCATTTTTAATGTAAAATTGAGGCTGCATGCAAACAGCACTAGCTAAGACAAATTCATAGGTCACAATCGCACCATTGCACATGACCATTCGTTCATCTAGTATTATTACCTGTTAATTTAATATTTAGAAGTTTAGTTCTCATGTTATAATATTAAACAGATTTTACCAGGAATGGTAACTCGCCAGCAGTAGCCGAGTATGGGGCTTCTACACCTAAGGAATTTATATATTGTCGGACTTCCCATACACTTCTGTTTTGCACTAATATCGCTTCTACAAAAACAATCTAGGATTTTTTTGTAATAACAAAAATTAATAAATTTTACCACATACAGTAATATGTACAAAAACAAACAGGAGCAGCTGCATCAGACAGATTTTAGATGTTAATGACACTGACACCAATGTTATTTGACAGAAACGTACATATTCTAGAAATGTTTTATTACTTAAAAGTTACATGACTCCTTAAAATACAGAATACACTAAATCTAACGCTACACTATTAACCAACTCGGTCTAATGCTTCTAACATTACGATGCTGTTTCCTCGAATCACCTTAAAAAATTAATTAGTATTAGATGAGCCAATTGTAAAAACTATATTAAAGAAACATTAATAAACATCTATATTTGAATTATAAAGCTAAAAATTGACTAAGATTAAGAAAAGCCGAATTTTAACTGTTATAACCTCAAAATATTCCACGATCATTTAAATTAATTTAAGTGTACTTACAACCATTCCTATGTTATTCCGCGATCCATCTTTGCATTCTTCGATGGTTTCATCTACTACAAGGTTCATGAAGGGGTCAAAACCTCTCAAAATGCCTATAACTTGCCTTCCTCCATTCAGTTTGAGAGACAACTTCTTGTCCATAAACCTTAAATGTATAAAAAGTATTAAGCTAATTAAGTAGAGAAATAGAATTACTTACTTTTTTAGCTCCGGTGGGTGCGCTTTCGACATGTTCTTGTTGAAATAAATACACGACTTTTAGGTTAGCTGAAACACCGCTCACGAACGAAGCACGTTTGACATGCGTGATTGCGTGAAGCTGCGTCGTACTTCTGCATTTTTCCTGATTATTTATTATACCGGGCAGATGTTATAATAACGGTACTTGGTATCAACAGTGGCGTAGCTTGTGTACTACGAATTCTTTTTAGTGCATTGATAATGAAAATCAAGAATTAACAATAATAGGCAAAATAAAAACGCAGAATGTGAACTTTTTTGTTAAATGTTATTTTCATATTAGTAAAAAATAGAAAATATAATCAATATTAGAGTACAAAGGAAAAACGAGTATAGATGAAATCCTTTTATTACATTAATGTATTATGAGGCCAAAATGAGAGCTATATTTAATGTATTCTTGAAAAATCTGTTGTATTATATAATTTCTGTACAGAACAATATGTGTTACAATGAGATATTTGTAATTGTTCAGCAATTTTGCTACAAGAATTCCAGAAATTGCATGAAAATGCATCATATATTTCTATAGGTAATGTTTAATAAAAACTTTCGAAGTTTCTTCTTCTGCAAAACTCAAACAAATGACTGAATTATGTAATCTACTTCATAAAAACGAGTTTCCAGTTCTTGGGCAATTGACCGAGGCACTCAAACATTGGCCTTTTAATTGTTTCTTCTACCATTCTTTGTCGAAGGTTAATTATCTTGTTTTATGTAAATATTAATTTTCTTACATTTTCTTGATTCAGAGTCAACGACCTTCTCCACAATTCTGTGCGCTGATCTTTAATGAACAATTTTTGAGTTTGGATTTTTACTGCAATTTGTTAAAGCTTCGGTTTGACTGTTTGCAAATATTTTACACCTGAACCTCATCTAAAACTCCAAGTCAAGAAAAGATCTAAAAAAATTCCTTCCCCACAGAAAAGGCGATCAAAATAGACTTAAAATTTACCCTAAAAATGCAAACAGAAATGGCGTAGTTTTAATAATAACGCAGAAACGATCCCTGAAAATGGACTTTTTGTTTTATAAGGAGTAAATATCAAAAAAATTTCTTAAATTACATTAAACACTAACTTAAAAACATGTTTATTTGACGTTGGTTGCACTAAATAAATGTACATTGTGCACGTAATAAAAGATTTAATTAATATCGAGTATAACTCGGTAACACAAATAATAATAATAACGAAACATGAACAACTTGAATACCATCGACCTCTCCGTAGTAGTGCCGGTGTAAGAGTGGTAGTCTTCGTATTGAAGGGATGCGTTTCTAAACCCTTCTTGCGTTCCTAGCGGACGTGACATCATCTTGGAGAAAGCTGATTCCATTATTCGTGCCGCTGAGAAAATCTGGTTGTTATAGTAACGCATTCCGTGGATCCGAGGAATTTACGGATACGGTGGAATTCTTTGAATCTACCGCTACAAATACATAATTAAATCTGACTTAAAATTAACATTAACTAAATAAAAAAAGATTTCGTCCTTCTCATTTTTCTAGTCTCATCCCACATACAAAAATCATGAATACCTAGAAATTTGAAGATTTATTAGTTTGGCAGAAATCAAAAAAAATGAAGTTTAAGTAATTGTTCTTTGTGGTTGATGATGGACTGCACTTTCGAAGAATATGCTGACATGCATATAATCTTTGGCGTGAGGGAATGCATGATAGAGCTGCAGAAAAGGCCTATGCTACACAGTTTCCTGGTCGAAAGCATCCAACTCACAGAACATTTTTAAACTTGCACAATAGACTGTGAACAATTGGTCGTGTAGTTCCTGTAAGAACGGATGCGGATATACCAGCCATACTCAACCCGCGGCCCGCCAAACTTTTATGTGCGGCCCGAAACACACTCATTATCAGGAAGGTGTTTTTTAAAAAATCTGACCATCGATTTTACGATCGATACGAATCTGGAAGTTATTTTTAAAGAAAAGCGAGAGTAAAAGGAGTACACCGAATTTTGAAAATTAGTCCCACAAAAATATAAGACTGTACAAAAATGTGCCCACCTGCTGATCACGTTGTTCGCATCAACGTATCTTTGTGAATCATCCTTATTGTTTATTATTGTTTATTACAGCAGTACTGATAAGATACACACAAAACAAAAGTTTATTACATTGGCTAGTACAGTCTTTTAGCAAAACAACCGAAATTCTATGTACTCGACACAGCGCACAGGAAGGAAGTGAAGTTTTTTCAACAGTAATATTATAGTACCAACCTAACAATACAAAAAGGTAATATTTTGATATTCAACACTTCCTCCCAAAATATTTTATACATATTTATTCTCTTTGATTAACTACACCAAGCAAACATCTTAGTTTTTCAAATTTTACCCGGGGTAATGATTTCGTGAATACATCGGCCACTTGATCATTTCCACTTATATGCGCAAAGTTTATTTCACCTGCACTAAATTTTTCTCGAATAAAATGAAATTTGATTTCTATATGCTTTGACCTCTTATGAAATTCCGGGTTCTTGATTAATTTTATGGCACTTAAGTTATCAACCAAAAGAGTTGGAGTACTCTGTCTTCCCGTTACTTCCAGAAATAATCTTTTTAACCATATTATTTCTTTCACAGCCTCGCTAGCCGCTATGTATTCGGCTTCCATTGTTGATAGTACTACACAGGCTTGCTTTCTGCTGCACCAGGAAATGGCACCATCTTGATTTTTACAGACAACTCCACTCCTTGAACGTCTTGTGTTAGGGTCTCCAGCATAATCCGCATCACTGTATGCTTGAAATACACTGCTTTCGCTGCTACTTTGATACAGAATGCCATAATTTCAAGTAACGAAAGATTCTTTTAACTGCTTTCCAATTTGAAGTTTTTGGGCTGTCCAACGTTTCAGATGCTAAGCTGACAGCATAACTAATGTCAGGTCTAGTAGCTATCGCCAAGTACATCAAACTGCCAACCGCCTCACGATACGGGACTCCATCAGCTGGTGAGTCATCTTCATCGGCAGCACCTACTTCCGAAGGGGTTGTCACAGGGTTCGACTCCTCCATATGAAAACGTTCTAGAATTTTCCGAATGTAGACCCTCTGATCTATAAAAATAGAACCACATTTTAATTCTGATATTTGTATTCCTACAAAATAATTTGTTGAATTAATTGTAATATCAAACAGTCCTTTCAGTTCATTTAGAAAACTGTTTATATCATCTATATTTTTTCCAACAACAAGCCCATCGTCCACATAAAGTGCTACAAATATGCTTGATGTGCTTGTTCTTTTAACAAATAAGCATGGATCCGCCACACTTTGCACAAACTGTAAATTACACAAAAAATCAACAAAACGTTGGTTCCAACATCGCGGAGCCTGTTTTAAACCGTATAAACTTCGTTTAAGTTTACAGACACGACCACTGCCATCATCAAAACCATCTGGCTGCTTCATGTAGACCTCCTCCTGCAGAATTCCATATAAGAAAGCCGTTTTAACGTCAAATTGCTTCAACTGCATCCTTTCGGCCGAGGCAATGCTGAGCATCGTTCGTATGGTATCAAAACGAACTACAGGGCTAAAAGTTTCACCATAATCGATTCCAGGCTTCTGTGCAAACCCTCTTGCAACCAATCTTGCTTTGTATCTCTCGATTAAACCATCAGGTTGGTATTTGACTTTCAACACCCATCGGTTTTGGATTACCTTCTGGTATGGTGGCAAATCTACAAGATCCCAAGTGTCATTTTCGGCCAAGGAAACTAATTC
>JABXWE010036577.1:0-14822 GCA_014611495.1 Limonius californicus
CTCATCTGATGTATTTTGTTTAAATTGGAATTTTCAACCACATGTAAATATTTTGTCTTGAATTTTAATGTAATTAGTGTCAAAGGATTCGGAATTTTATAGAGATACCAAATATGAATTTTGTTTTATAATTTAGAAAGTATTAATCTTGTTATAAGCAATTTAATAATATGTCAAAACATATGATGATTGAAAAGATTAATCTCTAGTTTGCCATTGGTGCATTTCTAAATTTAAGGTGGATTTTTAATGACATTTTGGATTTCAGTCTGTTATTGTAACTCAAAGTGGAAGCACATATTTTCGTGTGCTCCAAATTTTAAATATTACACTATTAAGGTTGAGTTTGGCAGATTTTGGGGTGTGGCCAAAGTCTGTTGTCATTGGATTTTGTGAGGTTAAAAGTTTAGTTAAAACGATGTTTGTTTAATTTGCGAAGTCTGTCTTTGTGATGTGATTATTGTGCAATTAAGAAAATAATAATAAATCTTACCTAATTTAACTCTGCAAAACTGTTTAATTTACTAAAAAGTGTTCCTGGAAAATAAATCAATTTATAATTCATATAAAGCAATTTTTTTAATGGATTATAATAATAAATTACTTATCTGTTTTACTTGAATCAATTATACAAAAGTAATTGAAGTGTTTTATACTGGATACCAGCATCAATTTCGAGGGAGGCTGTAGGAATCACTTTGTCAACGGTCCAGGAATGCAATGATCGACGTCTGGAGAGAGAATAACTGCATCGAAGCCGAATTCAAGCAAACGTTTGCATTTCCGAGAAAGTAGGATGTAAGGTCCGTTCAACAATCAGCGGATTAAAGATAAGTTCACAATTATTTTATGTATGTATTTGTGTTATTCATTATTGTAATTAGATGACTATCTTTGGAGAAGCCACGAAAACTAATATATTTATTAGAACGCTGAGATTTTTTTTTATAATAAGATAGGCTGATGTAAATTGGAAATGAAGTTCTTCGATTGACAAACAATTCATTTTAATTTGTATTATGGGCTCTACCAACGTAAAGGTTGATTTATAAATTTATTTATGTTTAATTAATATTTCTACTGAATTGCTTAAGGCGCGTTCTCATGATTCGATTTTAGTTGATCAACTTTAGTGGCTCAACTAAAATCGGTCAAGTTTTTGGTTCACACACATCGTACATTTCAAGCGTAAAAATTGAATCGACTAGTGAAATAAAATGGCGCCAACTAGAGAAATCGTCCGTGTAGGTGTGCAAGTTATTACTAATTTCCTGATTCAAGAATTATGGAACATTAAGGCCGTCTATTTCCATTTCCCGCGCCATATCATATAATGCGTTTTCTTTAGCATCTCTATTTTTATAACTGTCCAGTCTATGGTTCTAAAGACAGTCATGATTATGATAAAGTTCTATAAATTTGAACATGTACTTTCCGACCACTTTAAACTCATTTTATAATAAAACTATAATATCTCGCAAAACAGCAAGCAGACTGCAGAATGCAACACAATCGAATGATTCAACTTGACTGATAAATGTTCACACGCTTCAAACGCGTTTCAACTCGTCTAAAAGGTAGTAGTTGACTCATAACTTGAACGATAAAGTTTGAATGGGTCAATCTTTTGTGGAATCAACTTAAGTTGACCGACAAAAGTTGAAATGTATGTTCTCACAGCAATTTTCATTCGATTTTAGTTGATCCACTAAAGTTGATCAACTAAAATCGAATCGTGAGAACGCGCCTATAGCATATATTTATGTCTTGTCAACATGGGGCTATTTAATTATTTAATTATTTATAAACATAATTCACAGCAATATATGTCTTATATATAAATCGGATTATAAAGATCTCCGTCGTCTTCCGATACCTAAGCTCCATTGGTCTCTATCTTCCCATAGATTTTCCCCCAGACCTCTCACTTCCATCTATATATCAATTCCTTCCCGCCAACTTCTTCTAGGTCTTCCCCTTCTGCGCCTTCCTTGTGGTGTCCATTTCAGTATTTCCTTTGGTAACCGTTCCTCTGGCATGTGTTGCACATGTCCATACCTTTTAAGTTGTCTCGTTCTAATGTCGTCTACTATTGAATGCTTGACTCCCATGATCTCCCTAATTCTCGTTCCGGACTTTGTCTCTTCTAGATCTGCCAGCAGTTCTTCTTCAGAAGTCCATCTCTTTTACTAGTAGTGCTTTTTCCGTTCTGTTTTTAAGTGATCAGTCTTCAGAGCTATAGGTTGCTATGCTCTTAACTATTGTGTTGTATATATAGTACATATAGGGTATTATTTTTTTCGAGATAATATCCCAGAGAATACTATTTAGCTGTGTAATATCTTTTTTTTCGATGTTCCTGCGTCGTATGGTTTCATCCAATGAACCGTCCCGTGAAATATGTAGACCTACATATTTGTAAGTGTAGCAGTGTCTAATCTTCTGTCCATTACTCAAGATAAGGTCCTCTTGTGCTCCACCTATGCACATAGATTCTGTTTCATCTGTGTCCACCTCTAGCCCCCATTTTCGGTAATCTTCCATCAGTTTGCGTGTCATATATTCCATGTCGTCCGCATCTTAAGCTAACACTATTTGATCATCCGCGAAGCACAGTGTGTATATCTATATGTTTCTGATCTAGTGGGATACTTACCCATATTCTCACACTTCCTCTTCCAAGTTTTTAGGGCTTGTTCTAAGTCAATTTTGAATAGTGTCGGTGACAGACAACATCCTTGTTTGAGCCGTTTGGTAATGTTAAATCCGTTAGTTATTTTAGTTTTTACTTTGGCTTCGGTTTTCTTATACCGATTTTTATTAGATCTGATCAAATTGATATCGACATTGGTTCTCCTTAAGGCTTCCCAAGTTTCTCTTGGGGAACACTACCATAAGCTTTTCTAAAGTCCACATAGAGTAAATGTATTTCCTGATTAACTGCTAACATTTTCTCAATACCTTGGGTGGAACAAAATGAGTGGTCTGACGTTGATCTGCCCGCTCTGAATCCGGCTGGTTCTTCGGCTTCCAAATTATTGCATTCGTATTCTACCTTCTGTTTTAAAATTTTTGCGTACACTCGACTTACATACATTTGTAGTTGTCAAATATGAATCTCATTTCTACTTCGGCGAAATACACAGAAAAATATTTAATGGCGGTTGAGAGCAGGGCAATTGAGTATCGGAAATCATCATGAAAACGTGGTGAGTTCTAGTATGACATTGGAGACACTCGGTAGTTAACCAAAGAACCACAGAAAGTTAATACTACATGTAGTATCAAAACTGATTGCAATGCAATTGCTATTATTAGATATTACCAGTTCATCTACAGTTGATATATACGTAGATATTTCATTAAATGTCCTGATAAATGAATACTTTGTTTTATTTCTTTAAATATTTACATTTATATACAGGTAACCTAATTATTTATTTTATTGCTAATCATTATGGTCACAAGTGGATAAGTAAGATGTTCAGTATAAGTATTTAATTGATTTTTATTTATAATAATAATTCCTACCTTCTACTCTTGTTCACAACTCTATATAAAACGTTTTTAAAACGTGATAAAGTGGAAATTTCCCTTAAGATTGTTAAAACTGGCTATTCGATCTACTAATCAATGCATGGAATTATTTTACATTTTCAAACTGTTGTGGCGTGTGGTAAGAATTATAAGTACGTCCTTTCTCTATGGTTACAAATAATACATCTAATTTTAAATTTATTCCAATAAATGCAAAAATACTGTTCTCTTTTTATTGTTATTCACATCAGTGCCCTCCTTTCTTTATCAAACTTCAAAGAATTCAGTCTTTTCAGTAAACAGTAATGAATATTCTCATTCCAGTTACATCGCTAGGCTATTTGCTAAGGCATTTTCGTCACAATCCAAGGCAACCGACCCTTTTTCTTAAAGTAGTAGTAGTCATATGCCAGTTTACCCAATATTAAGATTATAAGGCTTGCTAGAACACCATTGAGAAGATCCAGCATCTGAACTGAATACTCGTTTGGAAGATGGCATACAGAACTTCGGGATAATTCGAAAATCTGTAAGAAGAATTAAAATTTATTATATAAGCATTTCATTATTTATTTAATTATCTTACAAAAATTGAAAGAGTTCTTATTTTACTATGGTAGAATAGAAGCTATTTGAGGACTTACCGATGTTAATGAGTTTTCGTCACCTTCTACGTAGGAACACTTGATGTCATCAATATCTCTGACTTGCATTTCATATTTGCGTAACATTTCCTGAAATCATTTTCTTTAATACAGTGCGGCTGAAGATAAATTTGGTCATTTCATTTACTTGAAATCCGGGTGTAAATCCGCAATCACACCTCCATGGGTTATTTCCCAAAAATATTCTAACCGCTATGGGCATATTTGGATTCTGTTGTAATGCGTTGTCCAGTGCATATGTGGGCAACTAAAATGATAAACACAATTTATTCCTTCCTTCGCATTTAATTCAGAATTAAAAATAAATATAAATAAAATTATACCTGCGTTAGCCTGTTATTACTTAGCGCAAGTACTCTAAAGTGAGATAGCCAATATACCCCTTCGAGGTTTTCAATACTATCAATCAAGTTGTAATCGAGGTACAGATCTTGAACGCCTCGGTAAATTGGATTCACAATTAGCGGTTCCAAATTACTAATGCTGTTCCTATCCAACATTAACAGCTTAGTGTCTGCCGGTAAAATAGGGGGAAGTTCTGTTAAGCCTCTGTCTGAGCAGTTTACGTCAATTATGGGTTCTAGTTTGAGACTCATGGGATCCCGGACGACATCTGGCAGTGAGCATTCACATTCAGCTGGACAGTTAGTCTTCACGTTCTGAAATCTTTTGTGTCATGTAATACTGCAGGGGAAAACTTCATAGTTGCCAATGTCGGATAGGGAATATGAGTATGATGGGTTGCAGTATTAGATTTGTATATTGTGGGTTAGCGAATAACTAATTAGCAACTCACATTTTTGAAATGTGCAACTGGTACTAAAGGCTTTCCTGGATACGGCGATAAGTAACATTTTAAATCTTGTATATCTCTCACATTGGAGGAGTTTAATTTGGTAGCCCATTCTAAATCTAATGAACAATCCCATCGGTTACCTACAAAATAAAAATAGATTATTACATTTTAATAAAGATAAATACGAGGCAGAGTTAAATGAAAACCTTAAAAGTGCCCTAATAAATGTACCGAACGGAACCTTGGCTTACAAGTTGGCAAAAATATTATTTTGAGATGTAGAAGACCTTGCTAATGACGTATTATAACAACACCTGAAAATGTTGACACAGCGATAGTTTAAAAATGTCAATTACACTAGAGAACTGCACCGGGGAGGAGAAACGTTCTGTTATTCGTTTCTTGCACAGTGAAGGGGTGAAATCCATTGATAACCATCGTAGAAAGAAGCTACAATATGAAAATTCATGTCTGTCACTCCAAGAAGTGTGTTAAAAAAAAGCTAGCTACGAAACGGAATGATTTCCGTAACCGATTCTTCCCGACCTAGTCAAGCAAACCGCATTGTGACGCCTGAATCGATTGCCCCAGTTAAAGCTTTGGTGAAAGAAAATTGTCTGGTTATCCTTGATGAAATCGCTAAAATTTTGAATATGACCCATGGTTCTGGACATCACATTATGCATGACATCCTTCAGTTTCATAAAGTGTCAGCAAGGTGGGTGCCAAAGCAGTTGATTCCAGAATTGAAACAACGATGTGTTGATGCTTGAGTAGAACTTTTGCGGCGATATGAAGCACAAAGAGATGTCTTTCGAGCAAGAATTGTGATTGGAGATGGGGCTGGGAAAGGTTATGTTGACCTTTTTTTGGGATGCAAGAAGTGTACTTTCCTAAAGAACCGTCTCAAGCCTGCCATCAGTACCAAAAGGCGCAGATTTCTTAGTTCTAGCACTCTTTTACGGCACGACAACGTTCGGTCACATACTGCATGTTCAACGGTGGCAACCATCCAAGTATTGAAGTATGAGTGTCTACCACATCCCCCTTATTCCCCTGACCTCGCCCCAAGCAATTACCAGGTTTTTGCTCCACTTAAAGAGGCATTAAGTGAGAATAAATTTCACAGCAATGATGAAGTGATTCAGGCGGTGTAGCTGTACACGCGATGTAAAGAATTTTCTTCAGGCATGCGAACGCTTCCAAAACGGTGGAGGACATGCATAGAACGTAATGGGGACCACGTCAAAAAACGACAAACTTGTTTCAAAAAATTTTGTTTAATAACGTTTTGAAGGATTTCATTTGACTCTGCCTCGTAAAATAAAATGCAATGGAAATAGAAAAGATGTGATTGTCTTAAAGTTATAAATTACGAGTCACTGTTGTAAGAAATGCATTGCAGATGTTGATATAATATTATAAAATATAGCTAATATTTATATTTATTTATATTATTTATTTATTTATTTATATCTATATATGTATATTATTTATAAATGATTATCGATATTCTCGCATTATTCGACATGCAAATCAGAACCAAATCAAAGAAAGAATTTTACTCATACATTCAAATGTACTAAAGTGAAAGAAGTCATTTATTTTTTGTTTCGTATATATTTTTTTCCTACGTCATTGTTGCTAATCTACTAGTATAGCTTATTTACAAGTTACAACTCTGTATAATATATTATAGATATACTATTAGTAACGAGTGTTCTCAAAAAAACAGTAGACCGGAGTTGAATTTTCCAACGTAAAAGCTTTATTCGGAACGTCTTTGGGTTTTCGGTAACATCCATTCCTTACTCGGTTGAAAACTAAATGTCAAATGTTTTATTGGCAGGAAATAATTTCTATTTCGTGTAATTTGCACGAGTGCTGTTCTTATTGAATACTAATATAATTAATATTAGTAAAATTGTTAATGACTACAGGAAGAAATCATTTTGACAGGAAGTAACTATACCATATTATTAAAAATTCAATAATCTTTGTTGCTATCATGCATGTAGGTACATGTACGAGGTCGGACAAATATATAACGGGATTGATCAAAAACAAAGCATGTGAGGTAGCCATAGGTGAAAATACCTCTAGCGCCCTTCGAAGTAATCTCCCTCGACTTCTACGCACCGTTGACATCGACGATACAAGTCGCGGAAAGCCTGCTTAAACTTGTCGCGAGGAAGTGCGTTTAGTTCGGCGGTAACGCTATGTCCAAGGTGAAAGCGGGTACGTGTGGTGCGATAAAACGCACGCATCGCACGCTATTACGGTGCGTGCGTTTAAACATAGGTGGCAAATTACAGTACGACATTTTTCGAAAACGATGGATGCGACGTCAACACGTTCCATTTTACTTATGGAAAATAGTTTATTGAAACTAAGACTATTATGGAAACTTAAAAAGAAACGTGAATATAGAAAAACGACTGATAAAATCTTTAGAAACAGGTACTTAACTATATTCCTAAAAAATCTTATTTGCAATCATTCTTTATAATTTCTTTTGCTTGTCATATAAGTACAATGCACGTTGAAAAGCTTCGATTCTATTGTACAGGGTGCGTAAAAAAAATTAATATGTAGATTTGCAAAATTAAAAATTTATTGCACTACATTCTATCAGAATTTGGGTACATGTTATTAAAATTAGTTGCGGAATAAACAGAGTCAGCAGGTGAAGCAGGTGAAGAAATATTCAAATAGGCCGACGAGGGCACTGATGACACAGAAGTTGGTGGGTAATCAGGGAAATACGTATTTCTAGGGTGGAAACTGGTAGACGGAGGTGACATCTCTTGTATTAATACTTCCTGGAATTTGCTTCTTACTCGCCGTTGCTGCAAAGGAACCATTTTTTCAAATATGGCAGGAGTGATCTCAGGAATACAGAATTCTCGTCTTCCGGTGTTTCAAGAAGAGCAAGCTTTCTTGCTTCTACATTTAACAGCTACTCTTCTACATCTATATGCTCTTCGCGTATTGTCTTTCTTTTTGACCGATAAGGTGTTATATTGGACGAGGACGGCATATTTGTTGATTCACCACCACTATTGGCATTGACGTGCGAAACACCATCATTGGCAATTACAAGTGGAACATCAGTAGTGGCAATCACTTATGAAACATCGGCAGTAACACTCACTTGTGACGAAGAACCAGCATTGGGAGTAGCATTTTCATCTGAAGGGTCTTCATCATCAATATCTTCATTGCCAACCAACGAGATCTGCGATTCTTTCAACACTTCGATGGAAAATACATTTCCTTCCGTACTCCTTGGAGCTACTATATCCCTCAGAAACTCTAAATTGGCAATATACTGCCATTTTCCTGTGTATGGGTCCTCATCTGGGGCGTCACCTGAATGGGGTTTACGAATTTTCTTCCGTTCTTTCGCGAACTGATCGCGTAAATTTCTCCTTTGCACTTCACAAATCAGCGCTTCCATTCCAAAATAAAACTTGTTTTAAATTAAAAACAATGCGTGCGATGCGTCGATCTAGCTGCGTGCATATTTAACGCGCCACGTGTTTACGCTGGACTTATACATTTAAATCTCGTTGTTTTATCGTAAACGTTCCTCGCAAAGCACGCACCGCACCGCACGCATCGCAGTACCCGCGTTCACCTTGGACATAGCGTAACATTCCGTTGAATGTCTGCCACGTCGTCAAAGCGCCTTCCCTTGAGGGTCAATTTCAGCTGAGGAAACAGCATGAAGTCCGCTGGAGACAGATCCGGCGAATAGGGAGGATGTTCTAAGACGGGCATTTCTTGTCGCCAAAAACGTCTTCACAATCAAGGCAGAATGCTCAGGGGCATTGTCGTATAAAAGGTGCCACTTGCCGGAGGCTGTCAAATGCAGTCGTACACGTCGAATGTGTTTTAGTAAACGCGTCATGACACCTTTGTAGTACAGGCTAGTGACGGTGACACCCGGTGGCACAAATTCCTTGTGAATGATGCCTTGACTGCCGAAGAAAGTCATCAGCATGGTCTTCACTTTCGATTTTTGGAGACGGAATTTCTTTGGTCTGGGAGACGTCTTCGATCGCCATTCCATGCTTTGTCTCTTGCTTTCTGGATCGTACTGGAAGTACGACGACTCGTCACCAGTAACAATTGAATCCAGAAAATTTGGGTCACTGTTGGCTGTTGCAATGAAGTCGCGGGAGGTGTCCACTCGATGCGCTTTTTGCTCAGCGGTCAAATTGTGCAGGACAAATTTGGCACAGACCTTCCTTTTCTTCAAATCCTTCTCCAAAATGGTACTAATGGTTTCACGGCTAATACTCAGCTCCTGCTCCATCATTCTCAGTATCAGTCGTCGATCAGCCGCCACAAGTTGTCGGACTTTTTCGATCGTTACGGGGTTTCTCGTTGTGATCGGACGACCCGGCTTCTGATCATCGTAAAGGTCCCGCCGATCTTCACGAAATCTGGAAAACCACTCGAAAGCGCGAGTACGGGACATGGCTTCATCGCCGTACACAGTTATCAACATCTCGAATGTCTCCGTGGCCGTTTTCCCAAATTTGAAACAAAACTTAATGTTCGTTCTCTACTCTAGTTTGACTTGTGTCACATGTGACAGCTGCACTAACTTGTTCATTCGCATGCACAGCCTACCACGCAAGTTTTGACAGGATGCCGTTTTAGTTATGTGTAGACGAAAGTTCCAGCTACAATTTGGATACGATTTGGAAACAGTCAGTTTCTTATAGCGTCCGCAGTAGTGTAAATCCGTTTCATATTTGTCCGACCTCGTATGTTGGGTTGCGTCAAGCACTTTCTGAGAGGGCATTGCTTAGTTGGCTCACCCTGTATAGTAAGCAATATTTTCCCAATAAACTTCTTAATGGAAGAAACTTTTACTAATTTACCGAATTATTTATTAAACAGGAATGATAATATTGTTTTAGCTATAAAAATGCAATCAATTCCGACCCAACGCATGAATAATTTAATTTTTCGGTATGTTGTAGAATAAAGTGTATATTCACACTTAAATTTACAGTTTCCGGATTAAAATACCATAATGGCCAATTAAATAAAAAAAAAAAATTAAGCGGTCAAGTAGAAATAACGCAATAAGCAATATTGTGTTACACCTTTACGAACTGGAATTTTATTAAAATAAAATAAATATTGAATGTTCTTGAATAAATTTAAAATAACATTCCGTTTGCTAGTATGTGCTGTTATTACCAGATTAATTGTTAAATTACGCATCTGTCTAATTTTAATTATGGAAATGCGATTGTTGTTCCTTCTGGAGATTTATTGTAATTTTGATAGATTGTTGTAGAAAAATTATGTTCGAGGTATGATCAAATAGTTCGGCAAAGAAGCAAATATGAATTCAATTATTAGTTAAATAACAAATATTAATACCCTTCAGAGTAGTTTCATGATAAAACTTTATGCAATGATCGCAGTCCCATTGCTGACACATAGGAATGAAATATGGGTATTAAGTTCAACAGAAAGAAGTAAAATTCCTTAAAGATACAAAAAATGCAACAGAAATGACAGATTAGGAAACGAAGATATAAAACAAGAATTGAATTTATATAAACTGCAAGATAGAATAACAGAAAACAGATAATTGTGGAGCTAACACCCATAAAAAATGATGGAAGAAAGATTATCAAAGATATCACGAAGATATAAGTTACGCGAAAAAGAGATAGCGGATGTTCAAGAAGAAGATGCATACCGGAACAAGTCATACGACTTATACCGTAAATGGAAGAAAAAGAAAGTAAAAGTGCAATATTTTGGAAGCGTATTTGCCTTGAACATTGCATGTAATGTATAGGTGCAGATCTTCACCAGAAAATGGCAGTAGCCAGATGGAAAATCCGGGACTTCGTATAATAACGTAATTTGTGAGTGATCGTACATACTGCTTAACATTTGAAGCAGGACACTTCTATCTTCTTCAATCCTTCAATCCGCAGATTGGTTGGCAGCTTCCATCTATTGTTGTTGTAAACCTTTGTGGTCTAGGCCTAACTTAAACCACTTATGCAGTTGGGTCTCAACTGACTTTGATATAAGAATATAACATATGAGCCAAAAGTCTCGTAATTTAGGACGGCTCCGACTAATGAAACGTATTTTGTATCATAATGCTCTTGCTCAAAATCAAAAGAAGGTCACCTTCAGACTATTACGAAATTCTCAAGTCTTACCTAACTGACTGGCACTTTTTCGTCAAATATGGAGATAGTCGCACCCCCCTATTCCCTATACATGCGGGTGTACCCCAGGGCAGTGTGCTGGGGCCGATATTGTACCTGCTTTTTACAGCTGATCTTCCCACTTCTAATTCGACTATGGTAGCCACTTTTGCAGATGACACTGCAGTACTTTCTTCTCACTCTGCACCTCACATGGCAAGTCATCATCTCCAGCAACATCTGCAGGAACTAGAACTCTGGTTCAACAAATGGCGTATAAAGGTTAACGAAGGAAAGTCAGTGCAAGTGATATTTACTCTAAGAAGAGGTACCTGCCCTCCAGTTATGCTCAACGGTACACCAGTACCGCAAGACGAACACGCAAGGTATTTGGGACTTCATTTAGACCGGCGCCTGACCTGGAGGAAACATATCTTTATGAAGAGGAAGCAGCTGGGCCTTAAGATTCAAAAAATGTACTGGCTCTTAGGCCGAAAATCTCAACTGTCTATGGATAATAAAATTCTACTCTATAAAGCCATCATAAAGCCAATATGGAGCTACAGTATACAACTCTAGGGAACTGCAAGCAACTCCAACATTGACATCTTACGGCGCTTTCAATCCAAAGTCCTACGATCAATGGTAAACGCCCCCTGGTATGTCCCAAATGAAGTTATTCAACGTGCCTTGGACATCCCTTCAATCTCAGACGAAATCCAAAGACACAGTGTCCGTTATGCTACTCGCCTTAGTATTCACTCAAACGTGCTAATTGAACCCCTCTTAGAGGAAGACGACGTCCAGCCTAGACTCAAAAGAATAAAACTTTCTGACCTTCCACACCGCCATGTGTGATAGTGCGTAGTGCGCGTTATGTTTGTAAAAAGTGTCGAGCAATCCTAACAATCCAAATGTATTGTGTTTAGAAAAAGGAATCTCACATTGGTTTGTTTCCTACATGTCTTTATTACTATCTGTATGTATGTATCCTATCATATTGTCAAATCCCCTACTGAATGTCTCCGTGAGACAGACTGTAGTTAATAAATCAAATTTAAAAAACGCCCACCGATTCGGTTTTCGTTCAGCCCACTCAACTACATAACAATGCCACCGCATAACACAAGTAATAAATCAGGCCCTAGAAATAAAAGAATACTGCACAGCGGCAATATTAGATGTTAGATGCCTTTGACAAGGTGTGCTACCCTGGACTTCTAGTTAAAATGAAAAGGACTCTCCCGCAGGCATACTATAACTTATTAAAATCATATTTGTGTGAGAGGCAGTTCGAAACAAAAGTGAATAATGAAGTGTCTGGTCTCAATCCAATTACTTCGGGTGTGCCACAGGGCTGTGTGCTCGGTCCACTTCTATATCTACTTTTCATAGAAGATCTATCAGTAGCTGCCAACACAACATTGGCAACATTTGCTGATGACGCAATCATTTTTGCAAACTACGAAAATCCAGCAATAACTTCATCACGTATACAAGATCACCAAAATGTACTCCAAGGATGGTTGCAAAAATGTTGTATGAAAGTAAATGGAAATAAATGGCAGCACATAACGTTTACACTTAGAAAAGATCAGTCCCCAACAGTAGAAATAAATAATCAAGATATACCACAAGTCAATGTAGTTAAGTATCTCGGACTAAATCTAGACGATAAGCTGAAATGGAAGCAACACATTATCAAAACAAAGAAAGCAAACAGGTATAAAAGCAAGGGAAATAAACTGGTTAATAGGAAAAAACTCAAAACTCTTATTAGACAATAAAATCCTGATTTACAAAGCAGTTATAAAGATAATTTGTACTTATGGAATAGAATTCTAAGGATGTGCAAGTAAATCCAACCTAACTATGATGCAAAGAAGCCAGCCGAAAATACTACGAATGATAACAGACGTATCCTGGTACGTGTCAAATCACACTCTTCACGTAGACCTTAAAATACCGTATCTACAAGATGTAATCCATGAACGAAGTGTTAAATACCATGGCAAATTGGAATTTCACACTAACCCGTTACTGGAACATCTACTAATACATTAGGACAACAGGAAACTAACCAGTAGACCTAACATAAGGTAGAAGAGGCAACGTCGCTGGAAATCACACTCATCATGTCACCCTTAGTGCATCAGTCATAATATTAGCCTATAGAGTGTATTATACTTTGATTGCTGATTTTTTTAATTAAAAAATAATAATAATGTACCGTTTTGACATTTGTCAAATCATATTGTAAAAAGCTGTCAAATATTTTTCTCTTAATCAGAAATTCGACACAATAGTAATTCATTGCGGTACTTCTGATAGTTGTTGTACATTTTTGAATATGTTTACACAGGAACATAAAACTGTTATGGTGAAATTTACTTCCGTAATGAACAACGTTTAGAAAATGGAAAATGGAGATGCGAAATAAACACATGTTTCAAAGAATTTCAATAACGGTTTTCTAGTACCTAGTATAAGAAATAATAACGCCATAGAGATCGTCAGATATGCAATCTAGGAGAATCCTACGTTGACAAACATTTCTACACAAACATTTGCGACTGCTTGGGAATGAATATTTGCTTTGCTCATGAGTAAGGACTGTATGCTTGTGTGCGTTTGTTATCTACCTGCATTTACATCCCCACGTATGGTGAACATGCGCAGCGTGCAAGGACGTCCACATGGAATGCAGCAACACCTGCGTTAAACAACGAATCTGTTTAAAGTTACCGATTTTGTTCGGAACATCTGTGTTCGTGCGCGTATAAGGGTCCCCATTGCGAATTTTTGGATCCACCAATGTTTGCCAACATTCTCTAACATTTTCCGCACTCAATGGAGATGCGGCTTTAAAAGGCTTTCGCAAGTTCATTTGCCTTATACTACGCTACACAGAATTTTACGTGAAGTTTTTGTGATGTGTCCTTAATCCGCGTCTCTATTGACAAACATTTGCGACTATTTGCGTATGAATATTTATTGATGCGCAGAGTACGTCTATGCCTAGAAGCGTTTGCTTATGACTGCATATTTGTGTGCGTTGGTCATCACCCGCATTGGTATCACAACGTATGGCGAACATGAGTAGCATGCCAGGATGTCTACACAGAAGTCAACAACATCTGCACTGAATGACGAATCTGTTAAAAGTTACCGACTTTGCTCGGAACATCTATGTTAGTGCGCGTATAAGGGTCCCCATTGCGAATTTTTGGATCCATTAATGTTTGCCAACATTCTCTAATATTTTCCGCGCTTAATGGAGATGCGGCTTTAAAAAGGTTTACAAGTTGATTTGCCTTATACTACGCTACACAGAATTTTACGTGAAGTTTTTGTGATGTGTCCTTAATCCGCGTCTCCGTTGACAAACATTTGCGACTATTTGCGTATGAATATTTATTGATGCGCAGAGTACGTCTATGCCTAGAAGCGTTTGCTTATGACTGAATATTTGTGTGCGTTTGTCATCACCCGCATTGGTATCACAACGTATGGCGAGCATGAGTAGCATGCCAGGACGTCTACACAGAAGTCAACAACATCTGCACTGAATGACGAATCTGTTAAAAGTTACCGACTTTGCTCGGAACATCTATGTTAGTGCGCGTA
>JABXWE010036578.1:0-14330 GCA_014611495.1 Limonius californicus
TTTTTTCTTTTTACTGTAATTTCCACAAATCTCAACATATTTCTTTCAAATTTGGTACACTTACTTACTATTATGCAATACAGTGACAGAATTATTTTCATTGACCAGACTTGACCGTAAGAGGCACTTAACCTACTACGGAAATCTTATATTAGCTCTAACTTTGTTATTAGTAGAAAATTTTAAAATTTTAGGTTATTTTCTGAAAGAGGATTAAAAATTACAAAAATAAGGTACTCTTAGTTCATACGCGTAAAGGCAACCGTTTGCCTTAAAATGCTTGTCCCAAGTTTTGGGTTGTCGTAACGACGTGCAATTATTAGGTGGCCATGATCACAAAAACAATGGGTAGTGCTTGTAACCTACAGTAAAGAACAATGCTAAGTCAATTAAATACTTTGGTGTTTTAGAAATTGTATTTTTAAGTTCTGATTTGTGTTTACGAAAATGCCTCGACATTCGTTATGGCAACGCATTTTCGTAAACAAAACATAAATTAAAAATACAATTTCTATGACACCAAAGTATTTAGTTGACTTAGCATTGTTCTTTACTGTAGGTTACAAGCACTACCCATTGTTTTTGTGATCATGGCCAGGTGGCCATTATTAGGTAATAATTGCACGTCGTTACGACAACCCAAAACTTGGACAAGCATTTTAAGGCAAACGGTTGCCTTTACGCGTATGAACTAAGAGTACCTTATTTTTGTAATTTTTAATCCTCTTTCAGAAAACAACCTAAAATTTTAAAATTTTCTACTAATAACAAAGTTAGAGCTAATATAAGATTTCAGTGTTAGGTTAAGTGCCTCTTACGGTCAAGTCTGGTCAATGAAAATAATTCTGTCACTGTATTGCATAATAGTAAGTAAGTGTGCCAAATTTGAAAGAAATATCTTGAGATTTGTGGAAATTACATTAAAAAGAAAAAATAAAAATTGAACTTTAAGGCCCTATAACTTCTTAAGGAAGGACTTTCTGCCTAAGGTATATTAGGTTTAATCGGTTTATTTTTACCTAAAGAATCTATGATTAAACGCTGGCCCATTCTTTCTGAGACACCCTGTATATTTAAATGAGTCAATATTAAAATAAAGAACGATGAAAAGCAAAATTTGTTAAATACTTTCGGGAAAAATAGGGAGGAAAAGTAGTTTAAAAAATATATCAACTTCCGGGTAGTGCGACAATACTTCGTACTCCCGATTGGATATAGTTCCATCTATAATAATAGAAGCACGAGTAAAAACAAATAAAAAGTGGTGAAGTGTATATTGTGAAATATTATATTACTAATACAGGTAAAACAATAAAAAATCAAAATGAGATAAGGTTTTTTTCCAAGAAATAACATTTGATGAAACTAGGCGGGCCGCACGAAAGGTCCTAGTGGGCCGCATGCGGCCTGAGGACCTCTGATCGCCGACCCCCTGCTTTTGACGAATCAGGTAACGCACGCCATTGATCACATGATCAACGATGGTCGTTACTTCACGTACTTCTCGATAAAAAAAAATAGAAGATGTAATTACTGAATACTGAAACTTCGCAATTTATGATTTGACTTTTGTAAAATTAGACAACCAAGTATACATAATCATTAAAGTCTATAGATTTTGATAAATCATAAAGAAATCGGGATATATTTCATATTATATAAATTTCTATAGTAACAGACAGTTGTGCACTTTTCGGCGTCTCCAGCTGTATCTAATGATTTTAGTGTATGTCAATTTTAATGTGCCCTGTTTATTGAACACTGTTTATTAACTGTTTACTTAAACAGACTCTTTATTTTAATACGAAACTTTTTTAACGAGATGCTGGTCTTAACTTACTTCTCTCTAGAGTACTCGTTTGCAAGCTTTTTACTGCAAGCTATCGACTTTAATGGAATTAAAACTGAAGTTTTTCAAAATATAATTAAAATTTGTAAACTTTTACGCTTAAGTTGCCAACGGAAGTGACATCTAAAATTTCCTGTTTGCGGCATTACGAGCCATATTTTTTTAAACGTATCCGCGTAAAATGTTTTATCAAAGCAAAAGTTAATGCGAAAACTAAAAAGAAAGAAAATACCGCCACCTTTAAGGCGGCTAAAGTTTAAGTTTTAACAATGTACATATATCAAATTTCAGAGCCACCTTTAGCGCTACAGATTCAATTTGCTATTTTGACGCGTCTGTAGTCTTTGATTCTTTGATATTTGATCTAAATACCTTAAAAAACTACCATAACTTGTTTACGATGAAACTCCTACGTATCTGAAACCATACTCCGGGTTTTCCCCAATGTTCTCTAGCGCTTCGGTTCTGTACGGCACAGAATGATTTTATTTAAATGTGTTTTAGTGGATAATGTAAGTATACTCGTGACAATTTAATCACTTCAATTATGTCCAATAGTTGTAGACATTATATATGTCTTATTTTTGCCTTGATACATAGGGGACGGTATCCTTTTAGTAGAATCCGGCGAATTTTACGAGTAGAGATTTTTGGAAAACTTAGCTGTGACTCCATGCAATTTTGAATCCGAGCATTTGACCCGGGCTCCAGGTACCCTCCAGCCAGTGTGAAAGCTGGCGTGGTGGCAGTCACTACCTTTTCGGCGAGTACCAGCGAGCTATTGGGTTTGTGGTAGCTTCTGGTATACTACGTTACAGATTTACTTTTATACAATCAGTTTCGCTATTAGTTAAATCGATAGAAGAAACCAATCAAAGCATAACAGCCGACAATTGGTTCTGGAAGCAAACACCAGCAAAATTTTAAATTTTTTGATCATGTTAGTAAATTGCTTCCTACTTAGTCATAATTTTAAATTATGTTACTCAGTCAAAATGGTAAAAACAATTTTTTGATGACTATAGGGAGAAATGAGGAGGACAATTGGTATACAAAATATATGACCTCCCGGGTAGGGTGACAATTCTTCGACTTTCCCACTGGTTTCATCAATAATAATAATAATAATAATAAAAGTACGAGTAAACACAAAAAATAAGTGGTGAAACTGACCGCCGTAACGGGAAGATAAGGTTCTTTTACGAAACATTACGCGGGCCGCACGATAAAGAATTTTTTGGCGAAACTACGCAGGCCTAACAAAAAGTCCTAGAGGGTCGCACGCTGCCCGCGAGCCCTGTGTTGCCGACACCTTATATACACAGTTGAGGGAAATTAACGGTTCTTAGTACGCATTTTAATTTATTTCTTAATCATACCCATTTTACCTTTCGGTGTTGGGTATCTTTTTGCTCCGGGTTTGGCTTTTTCGCTATGAGCGAGGAGATTGTTGAGCTTGTTGACTTTTCGACCACTACGCTCCCAAGGCGTATGCTAACAAACCCGTTTTCACATTCATCCTTTTTTCAAGCGCGTACCATCTATACCGAAGGGGACTTCCAATTCTAGTATGACCTTATACGCCGCTAGCACGAGGCGCCGTGTTGATACAGCCTTGGAACTACCATCCAAGTACTGACAGGAGAGAACGATGTTTAACTCTCCTGACCGTACGTGAATGACCATCCTAGCTGTGCAACCCGGCATCCTGTAGTATCTATTTTATACCATTTTAATACGTATATTTCACAATTTCCTAAGCAGAAATACAAACTTACCTAGAAAAATAATACATTTGGTGTAAGCAATTGGCATTAATAGATAAACAGTGCGTTTGATGTTTGTCTTGTCGCACAATGTAAGCTAAGAATGTAAAACTGATAGATTGATGATCAATTATTGTTATAAAAATGTAATTAAATCTTTTTATAGTTAGTTGCGTAAAAATTATATCAACTATTTAATTTATCTGATGAGGTACTACTGATTTTCGGCATTTTTGATCCCTCTAGTGCTCCATCTCACTACTTTAAAACTATCTGATCTTCACTAAGTGACTAATGCGTAGGTCAGTGGATAGAGTGCAGGGGAATAACAAATTTGTGCTGCAACCACTACAAAAAACCAAAATCCGGCTTTGGCAGCCTTTTATAGTATTTCTGTCATTCGAATTCAGCTTTAAAGTGTTTCTACCTTAACACTGAGGAGAAGCACGTGGCGGAGAATAGTACCAGTGCTCAGGAATGAAACACACGGACTGTTAAGGATAACGTAAAAGTAATGTACGTTAATTGAACTAAATTCCGATACATACATCACAATGGAGATATCTTCCATGTGACGAATTACTCATATTAGAAAATAATAATGTAAGTGTTTCTAATGGAAACATTGCTTGCTCTGGGATATACATTATTTCAAAATTGGCAATATTGAAAAAATGGATTCATACACTTTCTAATGGGGCGTGTGCAAGGATTTCCAGTAAACCAAATAACGATAAACTAATTACAAATACATTACATGCTCCATTTTCCTACATGTTCTTGTCACGACGCTAGATTCCCGTTTTACGAAAAATAACAATATACGATCCATTACAACTTCAATGCTATCCATAGCACTGACGTTCTTTCCTATTCCACGTTTATATGTTGAAGTTGCATTATTTAACAGTAGGAATACACTATTCGTTTTATTTGTCCATCTGTAATGGAAACATAGTAAACAATGCTTTTCTGCAAGTAACTCTTGTTTCACTTTCCACAAGAATATGATAAATATAGGAAATATATCTTGAATTATCAGGTTTCTTCTTTGATGCTCTCTGTGTACCTTTCCTGTCGGTGTATGATCTTCCACAACTTTTGTAGTAATTCAAAAGAACTGTTTCAACAATTCCACTTGCCTTCCTCTGAAATAGTATCTGTATTATTTTGTCTATACTTGGAAGATTCTATAGTACTCTTTTCGGAAGCCAGATTTTTCTAGACCTTCTCAGGGAAACCTCGTATCACGCAAGCAATTTCTCCATTTTGGGAGTAAATATAAGTTGCTAGTCACTACATCAAGAACCCTATAGATTGCGGCTTTCTCCTGATGAAATAAATCCAGGACATAGAAGTCATTCAAATTATTCTTTGTTTGTCCTAGATAGCATCTCATTTTTTAAATTGATGCGAAATACTGTCCTTAAAACTCTACTTTGTAATTATTTAATTATCGACCAACATTCTATCGGGATTTTAGGAAACTGGCTTTATGATCTTCAGAGAAGAACTTTGAATTTACCCTGGGGCTAAGGACCAGAAAGCTTCCACTTCACAATTTGGTTTTTGGTGTTTGTATGATAATAGTGGGACTGGTTCCATTGTAATAAAACGTACAGCACCTCAAAATACTAAACATGTCATTATTCTTATTCACTTCTATTCAGTCATAATCGTTCTACAAACCCATCTTGAGGATGCCTTTTTCACATTTAATTCATTGATAAGAATGTTTTGAGTGAGGTGGTATGAAAAGTTAGTTGCTTGTGTTTTATACATGATGATCAAACTCAGATTACTCAGAACATGTTAATATTTTCTGCCGTTGAGACAGTTTTTGAAGTACAACTTGCATGCTCATATTTATAAGACGCTCTAATACATTTAAATTCGCAGCACCACCTGTAACTATATCAAAGGAGGACATTTACTCAAACTATATATCTATATAATAATTCACATCTCCGTGAATTCTTTTAGTTCACGCCTCCTTTTTTAAGGATTATAATTTGGATAACAGACACAATGTTAATACACAAATGGAATTTGATACGCGCTCTCTAGATTTATCAGTGAAATATGCGCCAGATCTTCAAAGCACTGTATCAATTAATTTTAAGTGAGGTGCAAAATACAGGTTTCCTCTTAGTTTATTTGACAATGTATGCAACAGCTCATTGAGGGTGATCCACTCACTAATGGCAGAGACGGTTTAGTACAGACTTGCGCAATTAAGAAGTCAATTGATTATGAATTTAAAATTCGGGGTTACTTAAAAAGTAGAAATTGTTTTGGGTATCGAAAAGCCTATATCGTGAAATGAGTACGACATCAAAATCCGAAAGTTTACATTAAAATCAATATGTTAACTACTACATTTTCGGATATAGAATTTTGTTTTAAAACATCAAACATTTGTATTATATATTTATATCATATTATATTTTTCGGTGTGGTTCTGTTAAACCTTCGGAGAAATGGATGATAACATAATATGTATATTCAATTACAAAGAAATAGTAAGCTTTTTCAGAACGAAATAAAATACAAAGTTAAAGTTTTCTGTTCTACCATATGATCGCTGTTTTTTCTTATATCTACGAGCACAGAACACAACATATACGAGCGAAAGGCTATGTTAACAAATTTAATACGTAAATGTACAAACCATACAACTATAATCCATAAGAAACCTCATGATGCTAATTTTTAATTTAAAAATGTTGAAGCTTCAACAAAGGGAAATGGGGGAAAAGGGAGATTAATTAAAATTCTTATTACCTAGTTGATGCTATAATTTTACAAATTAATTGTTCATAGTTTAGTACAAACTTCATAGTGTTAATCACTTTTAAAACAGTAATATTTTAAAATTTCAACGGAAATGAGATTACAGAATTAATATTTAATCAGCTGCTCCGTGTGTAAAATCATGCACATATTGCTGTTGCTACCCAATTTCAATAAACTTTTGTATGGTGGCAGATTCATTTAGGAAAAATGGCGCTTTCTTTACTCCTTATAATTAACAAACTAACATCTTACAAGTTTTAAATAGCTAATCATTGATTTAACAATCTTCAATCTTCCATTAACTTATACACTCCTTGTTTTCCGGATAGGTATAGTCACCGCTTCGCTAAGTAGACTACACGTCCTATGTATTATGCAACTGAATCTCCGAGGACTGTTTCTCAGCCCTGTATGTGGAGAATATCTAGCACTACTAAGCCTGCAGCTTGTGCGTTTTAGGATAAAAATTATGTAATATTTTAGTTTGTTCGATAAGCGGGTAATGTTATTAAGCCAAAGTTTCCTGCTCCTACAAGCATTTACTTCACCTTAATTTAGGCAGTTCGGATTTTTAGATAAAATTTTATTTAAAGAGGATGCTAAACCGGCGTGGAAATTCACACTTTTGCGTAGGGAATCCATAATATTCCTTTCTTTATCTAACCAGACATGAAGATGATCGATCTTGTTTTTCTAATAGAAGAATGGTAACTTAACTAAGTTGTGATAACTTCGTCGTTGCTCATTATCTTAAACATCTGAAATAGTTCTGTTTTTAAGAAAACTAGAGTGTTAACATTGGGTTTGTTAACATATCCGTAGCAATTGTTTCGCGGTAATATTATTTTGACAGTTACAATTACGACATCGGAAAATTTCTGTCATTGTAACGTGGAACAGCGCATGATAATTGAATTTGTTTCGAATGAAAGCGTAAATTCTATTGAAATTCTTACAATATTGCGAGCACAGTATGGCAATCAATGTTTTTTTACAAGTGAGTGGTAGAAATGTTTTAGAGATAACCATAAAAACACGTGTACACGATCTAATCCCTAACACGATGATTAAATACCTCACACTGAAGGCCGTTGTCTGTCTTACATCAATATCCAACGCCTGCTTATCTAAAGGTTTCTTTCCGAGCACCTAGAAACATGCTTAAGTGGTCATGATCCACAAAAACGCAAAAACGCCAAAAAGGTAAACTCTTAGAACCGATCAGTGTATTACCGGTGCTCTCTAAAATCCTGGAAAAAAAATTAAAGGGCGACTTAGGGTCTTCCTGGGCAGTCATAATCTAATACCTAAACATCAGTTTGGATTTAAAGCTAAGCATTCTACTGCGCATCAGCTGCTCAGAGTTACACAATCCATAATTGGTTAATATGAGAGTAAGGCACATACATGTGCTGTATTCCTAGACGTTTAACAAGCTATTGATAAAGTGTGGATTAATGGACTGCTCTATAAACTGCTTCAAATTTCCGTAACTCCAAATTTTTTAAATATCATCTGGTCATTTACAAGTAACATGATGTTTCTAGTGATAGTCAATTAATCCTATTCCCATACAAAGAAAATTCAAGCAGGAGTACCACAACGGTCAGTGATCGGCCCTATACTGTTTAATATCTTCATGTATGGTATACCAACACCCGCATCCGCAAAACTATCCATGTTTGCGAATGCCACTATACTATTGACTCATCACTCAGATATGAATATCTGTGCAGGGAGATGACAGACAGCTGTAGACCAATTGTTCCAGTACCCTGCAAAATGGCGTATCAAGCTTAAGGCTGCCAAGTGCGGAAGCTAAATTTGCACTTTGAGAGGGCCTTAAAACCCTAGGAACATCGTTATAAATGGCCAAGACATCGCATGGAACCCATCCGACTCGGCAGTTCAATAACTGGGAGTTTATTTAGATCGCCGCCTTACTTGGAGCTACCGCGTTAATAACAAACTACGAGGCTTGTTCAAACCCATATTGTATCTATATAGCCTTGGAAACAAATGCAATAATTCAATTGACGTTTGTTGATGTTAGTAGTGTTTGTAAGCAACACATTAATAAGTTTCTGGCGTTCAAATTTGATTCTGACTTTTAAAACTTCGATATTGAAATGGCGTTTGTTGTTGAAAATCTGTGAAGGAATGGTGCCGAAAAATTAAGAATGGAAAAGGGGGGACCACGGATGAGCCGCGACCAGGTGCACGGTGTACTGCATTAACAGAAAATAATATGGCATGTGTGGAAGGCCTTATTAGAGAAAATCGTCGAATTTCAATTAGAGAAATTTCAGAAATTGTTGGTGCGAGTGTAGGATCTGTCCATAGTATTGCTCATGATCTGGGTTACAGCAAAGTTTGTTCGCAATGGATTTCTCGTCTTTTGTCTAATGAATAAAAATGCTTGCGAATGGGCTTATCTCTACAACACCTCGCAGGCTATAGGCAAAATGGTGATGACTTTCTTCTGTCAATAGTTGCTGGTGACGAAACTTGGTGCCATTACTACGACCCATCCAGTTATCGTCGATGCAGTGGAAACATTCAAGTTCACCACCACCGAAGAAGCACAACCTTCTGCAGGCAAGATGATGTTAACATTTAATTTTCGACCCTGAAGGACCCTTGTTGATGGATTTTAAGGAACCTGGAGTAAATGTCAATGCAAATCTGTACAATGAAACTTTGAAGAAACTTCATCAAGCAATAAGACGGAGACGTTCAGGAAAACTTACGCGTGGGGTCATTTTGCTGCACGACAGTGCTAGGCCTCATGTTGCTAATGTGCTAAAATAAAATTTTCAACGAAAGAAATGGAGGGTTTTGGAGCATCCATCCTATAGTCCGGATCTATCGCCTTGGATTTCTATATTTTTGGACCGCTGAAAAAGGCGTTAAAAGATCGACATTTTGAGTCTGACGTAGAAGTACAGACAGCTGTGGAAGACTTCTTCAATCAGTAGCCACAAGAATTCTATGAGCAGGGTATACGTCGGTTAATAAAACAATGGAATAGGTGCCTTAACTGTGACAGTAATTATTTGTAATTAAATTGTTGATTAAATTTTTCTAAGGCAAAGATGGGTTTCAATTGAACGCACCTTGTAATTGAGGTATACGCCAGATTACCCTTGTTGTTCACTCCAGTCAACAGGAAATGAAATGCTCAACACTATTGTACCAGAGCATATTACGACCAGTGTTAACATACGAGTGTGTGTTGTGGGGTGTAACCTCAAAAACAAATATAAGGAAGATAAATATAAACCTTTCAAAACAAGGTGCTGCAGATATCAGTGAATGTGCGGCGGTATGTGCGGAATGAACAAATTCATTCCCAGGTTTTTTGTTAGCTTACCTAAATGTTTCGAGGCCGTACAAAAGGAGGGTCCTCCAGGATATTCTTTTATCGGAAGGAAATAGTAATATGAGCAATTAACTATGTAAATTTAGTTCTGGAGTAAAACCTCATTCTTATTATTTACTGTTAGTTCTAGTTTAATTCCATTTAAATCAACCATATATAACATCCTATACATTGAGCTGATTCATTATTAATTAAAAAAAAGTTAATATGTTCGAAAGGTCTGTCCATTGTAGCGCGAAACAACGCATAGTAATCAAATATCTTACAACCAAATGCGTAAATTCGAATGAAATTCTTTCACGACTGCGAGCAAAATACAGTAATCAATGTCTTTCTAAATGTCGGGTGTTTGCGTGTTCGAAATATTATCGAGACGGAAAAACTGATGTAGAAAATGAGCATGGTGTACGACAAACTGCAACTTCCGTCCATCGTGAAAATGAAGAAAAAATTAATGCCCTTATTTAGCAAGACAGACGGGTAACAGTTCGTCAAATTAAGAACACAAATGATTCGTTTGCAAATCGCTTCTTCTTTACTGCAGCGACAGGAGAGAGGAAAATTTGACTTTTTGGACTAAATTGTGATAAAACTTGCGTATATTGTTTTACTTCTGACGCAAAATATGCAAGCATGCAGTGATGTCACATCAAAATTGCAAAACCAAAGAATGCAAAAACTGGGTTGTCCCCCACACTTTTAATAAAGAAAATCCTCTATTTTTTTAAAAGATTCTAGTTTGTAACAAGCTGAAGAATTTCACTAAATTATACCCAAGTATGTCTTAAAAGATCTTATCCCAATTTTTACTACTTTGACAATTTTTTTTTCGTAAGTCATCTGATCTTCTATAATTTTTTCACTTTACTGCCATCCTGGGTATGTTGTCTACTAATTTAATAATATAGTATGTATAAGGAATGCATATTAGTGTAGCTACGATGACAAAAGAAAAGGCATAGATAATTTTAAGGCTTTTTAGTAACCTTGAAAATTTAAATTGCTGTGGCGCAAGTCCATGTTTTTTTTTTATTTTTGTCATGATTAAATTGCAAGAATGCTGGGTCACATTTCACAAATAACTGATTTTATTTAACATGAATTAATGCACTCAATTTGTATAAACCAATCAAATTGAAGTATATACTTATTATTTATCTTGGCGCTTCTTTTTTCTTGAAGAATATAAGTGTTTACATAAATGTGTACAATCATCAACGTGTTAACTATGATACTTCTTAAGCTTCATGAAATAATTCAACTTCTTATTCTTTTTCTTTGGCAAATTTTAGTTGAATAACCCACACGATGTCCTCTGGAGTTGAAAATGAGAATTATATAGTATTATATTAGTTAAAATCACCCTTATTTGATATTTGCCTGGAATTGATCAATCAAAATGTTGCATTTTTATGATGTCATCCAATCATTTACTGCAAATTACCCTCTCAGTAGCAATCACCCTACGGCGATTTCCGCAAATTTCTCGTTGCTAATAGCAATGAATGCTTTACTTCACTATTATTTGATAAATATGTTGTCCGGAGGTTTGAATTTTAGTTATTGCACCAATATACTTATTAATGGTTTTGCGTAACATTTCGAATAAGTGGTTCCTTTACTCTATTTGTAGGCAATGCATGCTTTATTTAATATGAGATCGTCTATGTTAGGAGTGATCCGATTCTTTGGGAGATTTTCTTTGTCGAATATATCGTGTGGGGTATATTTTCTTGAAATTTTTATCTTCCGGATTCACACATGTGAACATGAGATATTATATATCTACATTGTATTTATTTTTGTACGTTTTTATCACATATAATATGAATTTTTAAAATGTAATCTTGACTGTCTCTCGACAAACTAAACTTATATTTAAAACTGATGCACTGTCTAATATTTCTCTATGTCTAACCTATTTTGCTACAGCTTATTAAACAGTTAGATACATTTATTGTAGTGAAACAATAAATACCACGCTGTGAGTGTGAAGTAATTGATGCTAATTGTTAAAAAATGTATGTTTTTTTTGTTTAACTCCGGAATTAGCCACTTTTTTATAAAAAAACTTAACCAGTGTAAAAACAATTCTAAAATACATATTATTTCATCGTGAAAATAATTTGAAAATAAATTATTATTATATAGTTACGTGTCAAAAACCATGGAACTGTACGAAGTCAGAATAGATTAGAAGATTTGTTCGAATTTGTCAAGCAACTTTGCCTAGTTACATGCCGGAAATATACAGAGTGCCAATTTGGAAACGTACAATGTGGTACACCTCTGTCAGTAAAAGAAGCATTTAAAATTTCTTAAATTCGTTTCTACATCTTTGAGGGAATCATCCTGACTCATAAGATAACCTTCCCCATTCAACCAACCAAATGGTAACACCCGCTTTGTGATACCTCGTTGAAAAGTTTTTACAAACTGCTATTATAAGTAGCAATTCCTTTCGAAAAATTTAAGCAATTAAATTCAATACGTTCAGAACCAATTATTGTAATTCAAAAGTATTAGATTAAATGTCAGGCAATAGTAAAGTCTACTCTCAAATTCTCTCCGAACATGGTTTGTCGCGAAATAACTATTTCTTGTTGCAGTTGTGCAATGGACTTGAGGCTGAGTTTTGTAGACAACAAATTTTAATTGAACTCATAGATAGAAATCCAATGGAGTCAAATCTAGAGGTATCAAAAGGTGGATGCTTCCATTTGAAATTGTTTTGTGGGTAAGAGTTTCTTATGAGTCATGATGATTCTCCATCCATGCTGTAAAAACAGTTTCTAAAAATTTTCCAAACGTTCTTTTACTTCCAGAGATGTAACACACTGTACGTTTTCAAATTGACATTCTATATTTAAATAAACTTTGGAAAACCCCTTACCACCACGATATTTAGAACACCTAAATACGTATTTCGGCAACTAAGCAGCCATCTTCAGTAGGAACATGAACTAACTAAAGAAACATGGCTAAGGAAGACCTCTGGAGATAAGTCCTATACCAAGTTAACAATTGAAGTCCAATGCTAATAGTCTAACAAACAAAAGCTAAAATACTAAATCCCCGTTAGGGTTGGTTACGCCTAACCGTATTTTCAACAAATGAATTAAATCTGAGTTAGGAATTGGCCGATTATCTGAATTTAAAAGATCCCCGGTCTTTTTGAAAATATGAATGTTCTCATAGCAATTTAATTCTTTTGTTGAAGACATTTACCTTAATCATTTTACATTTTCAAGTTGTATACTGTGTCCGTCTTGTAAATATATTGGGAAACAATTGGTTTATCAAACCTATTATTTTTTAAATGAGCTACATGTTCTATAAACCTCATCGCAATATTACATTTAGTTTGCCCAATATATTATCCATCACAGTGAGAACAGTCAATTTCGTAAATCCCCGACTTTTTCAAAGGTTTCACTTTGTCTTTACGGTTTCCCAACAAGTTCCGAATGTTATTATTTGAACAAAATACAATTTTGAAATTGATGTGTTTGCATATTTTATCAGGGCCTTTGGTTAAGGGATGGAACGGAATTTTGATGAAATTTCAGGTGATTGAGAACTTTGTAAAATGGAGGAATTACGAATATTTAATCTTTGCTTACGTTTTCTGAATAAATTATCAATAACGTCTGGAGGGAAACCATTTGCTTTCGGAATGGTTTACTAAAGAATTCAGAAATTCACTTTTTCGATAGAAAATTTATTGGAATTCATTAGAAAAATTAAGTCTTAGAGCCACTTGAAGGCGAAAATCTAGTTTCCTTCGATGTAAGTGCCTTGTTTCCTGGTGTTCCGATTGCACAAACCACGACATACCGCTAGGAATTTCTCACAGCAAACAATTTAGACCTCGAACAAATTCACGAATACGTTAGATTAATTACTGTCTGTATGCCCCTAAACTGCTTTCAAATAGAGGGCAACTTCTACGAACATCATGAAAGGAAAAGAAAAATCAACGTAGGTTCGTTCCCCACATGGGGGCGGGCTGCTATAGGAGTCGGTCTGATTCCGCGCCGGAACCCTAAGCCACTCTTCAGCTAGTAATGGGAATGTAAGGATACGAAAGACCAGGAAAACTGTATAATGGAATTTCGTGGATGACTGTATAACCCAGGAAAACCACGTAATCCCTAAGTCAGGACAGATGGCCCGGGGGTTCGAACCCAAGACTTCTCAAATGAAAGGTAAATCCTCTACTGCTGAGCCACCTTCCTCGCTGAACAACATGAGGGTACTGCCTATCTCCATTCGTTGCAAATCTTTTTATGAGTAATTTCGAAACTTCAGTTATAAACAATGCACAATACTTCCTCAGGGTATGGATCAGGTATGTGGATGATATTTTTGCCGTGTTCGATATTGTAGGCGGCCGTAGGCTAGAGGTTAGTGCGTTAGACTTCTACGCTGAGGGTCCTGGGTTCAATTCCCAGTACCGGAACATCGGATTTTTAACGGCCGTTCTCCCTCGCAAGGCAATGGCAAACCAGCGAGGTATTCTGCCTAGTAAATCTTC
>JABXWE010036579.1:0-26939 GCA_014611495.1 Limonius californicus
AAAAAAAAAAAAAAAAACATCAAGTTTGAATTTGAATGGTATGTAAAATGGTATTTAATAAGGTAGGGAAACCAATAAAAAAAAACAGTTAAATAAGAAGTAAAACCGTTTGCTCTAAAGTAACGAAATTAAATATTGAACTTGTGTAAGAATACCTTCATCAGTCCTTTCTCGGGCTTTATCCAGAGGCGTTTTACCATCTTCATCCCTCAGGTCGGGGTTAGCACCGTGCCTTAAAAGCACTTTAGCAATAGCAGGTCGCCCAAAACAAGCAGCATAATGAAGGGAGGAGCTGCGCTGGCCCTTGTTCACATCAGCGCCCTTCTCGCACAAATATTCCACCATCTCTTGTGTACCAAAAGCAGAAGCCCAGTTTAACAAGGTCTGCCCAACGTCGTCCATAAAATTCACCTAAACGTATTCATTGAATTATTCCAAGTATATAAAAATGTTTATAATTACCATTACTTCGACTCCACCGGTTTCAATGGCCTCTATGAGGGCATCTGTGTCTTTGGACCGGATGCAGTCGATTAGCTGACGGTGGGATTTTTCGGCAGCCGAGTCCATGCGCCTTATTCGTGGCACAAAGGTGCCCGATGAACTGGCGCCACCTGTTTTGCCAAGCGCTCGTCTTCCCTCGAATAGTAAAACTAAAAGCAGATCTACAAGTCTCATCGAGTCTAAAATGCAGCGCTCGTCTCCCTTCAGGGATTTTTCTATAGCGTCTGGAAGCTTGGACCTTAGCAAGTCCTACAAAAAAAAAAAACAATTAAATAATCATTGCGTAAATAAGTTTGGATTTAACTCACATGTGTGATTGAGGGGGAACCACGGCACAATGTGGACAAAAGACTAATGATGGTTGAGACACAAGCTGCTGTAGCTTTTGGATCCGGTATGCTGGCGGATGTGTTTGTGGTTGAAGCTGTTTTGCCAGGTGTGCTCTGGGTTCCACTAGCAACTGCTGGACCAGCAGCATTTGATAAACGAGTGAGGAGCTCGGATACAAGTCCTAATAAAATATTAAAATTAGTTGGTGTGATTTTTAAAGCAACCCAGATGGAGGGCTAGCAAAATGGTAAAAATCTTAATGGATATATTATCCAAAATATACACGACGCAACAGTTGGCACAAGTCTAATTTTCTTACTACTCTGCAGAGGCAGTCTTCTCATTTTACCATATTATAATAAATAAAAAAAATATATAATGTGGCGAATTTCGTTTAAACCCATGGGTGTTTTTCTTACCGTGCTGGGCAAGGGGTGCCGGATCGACGCCCCGCCTTGTGAATCTATCGGCTACAGATGCAAAACACCGCAGAGCTCCATCAGCAACATGTTGATCTTCATGCCTCAAAAGTGTACTTAAAGCTTGGACACAAGTTGGTAGTTGTGAATCGGCGGGTTCCATTTTTGTGCACAGCCGTGATACCACCGACATTGCTGAATGCAACGTGTCCTTATGGACCCGGTTTCCTGTAAACAAATATTAAAATATTTTTTTAAACTTCAAAATTCTACTCTACTACCATTGTCTCTAATAAACGGTAAAATGCAGCTGAGGCCACCGGCTTCAAAGACGGCCCCGGCTTCACGAGTGCATATGAGCTCGAGCACCTTGACACATTGTTCTGCCAAGTCTTTGCTTGTGCGAGAGGAAAGTTCAGCCACCACAAGTCGATTGCAAATGGCGCGGATGGCTCCATCCATAGCCACGATACGGCGGGTGCATTCCGCGGATACATCCAGGTAGTAAGTTATAGCTCGGGCCGTAACTTCCAAAACATTTTCCGGTGCGTGTTCATCCAGGAAAATGCGACACAGTGCTGGAAGAAATGTTCGTGGAGGGCAACTGAGGAGAAAAACAGAAGCTTAGTATAGGCAATGCAATCGTTTATAAATATATGTGGAACATTTCTGGTTGGGTGGGATACGTATGCAGTTTAAGTTTAAAATGTAACAGATTAGATTAAATCTGAAAAAATTATTATTTTGAGGGAAGAAACGCGGGGTGGAACTAAAAAAGAATTTGAAGTTTTGTTTTGAATTACCTTTCGAAGCAGCGGTCCACATTGTCCGACATAAGCAATAGCATACATAATTGTTCCAGGGCGATGAGCTGCATGTCCCTCTCATCTCCCAGGCCACTGCTAAGCCACTCCAGCAGCGTCTCCGGATCAGGGTCCGCCATCTTCAAGAAACGTATAAAATTAATAAATTTATTCAATGCAGGCAATCCTGGTACAACAGTTTACTTATTAGGACTGGGAAAATGTTTTGATACACCGATTATTAATTCTTTATAGTTTATTAACAATGTTTTAATAATAGACAGATAATATATTAGTATAAGAGAGCCCCATTCTATTGTAAAGAAACGGATATAAAGAAAATCCAGTTATTTATTTCAAGCAATTGATATGTACTTCTATTTGAAAAATCTATTATTATTTGGTGTTTTGCTTTTCATATTCCGAGTATTACATTGTTTTCTAAAGGAAACGTAATACAGTTTATCTTCAACACAAGTATGAGCCAGTTTTCTTTCAACATTTAAATTGGTCCACACCACCTATGCAAGAAATCTCATAAACGAATATAGGCCACTAAATAAATGGTGGTGGTGGTAGTAAGATTCCTAAATAATCTGCGTGTCAACTGTGAGAAATAATTATTTTCTTTTTGCCTAAATAAATGGTGTCAATTGCAATGTATTCTTATCATGGCAAGTGTTTCAGTCTGCTAGCTGAACTTAAACAATAAATATTTACGTTACTTATTTACAAGGTACTTAGCTTACATTTCGATACACCTTATTTACTTCTTAATAATATCACTGTGAAGAAACAATTAAAAACGATGATATACATAATTAATAAACTTCATTTCGTATGAAAATGAAAAACCTGGTCAACACAATTTCATTGTTATGATAATATTTAATACCGCGTTTACAATAGCTTTTCGGAAAATACAATATAACAAACAGTTTGAACCTCATCAACACAAAGCCACTTCAGTGAACAATAGGCCTATACAAATACTAAATTATAACAAATATTAGCAAACATGGGAAATTTAAAGTGAAGTAGCACCCTATAGTTTGCAGAATTGTAATATTTTGTATGTTACTAAAAAAAAAACTATGTATAAACTACCAGCACGTATAGCTCATTTACTAATATGAAGATCAAAACTCCTCGAAAGCACTACCTGTGTCATCTTGCTAGGCACAATTCTGTAAAAACCAACTTTTTAGTAAATGCATGTGCATATACGTGTCCGGCACGCGGTTTTATTATTTTTCCAAGTAAACTACTAAACCAGGCCTGCGTGTAATCGATGGGTTCAGTTTGCTACCGCTACGACTGTATTATTTATTTTACCAGGAATGTTCGATATTAATTAATATTTAGATATTGTTATTCCTAGCTTTTGTGCAAGGAAACCCCCGCCGTTACGTTGTACATAATTTTTCAACATTTTCATTCTATTTAGGTACGAATCACCAATGTCGATTCGCTAACCGTTACACAACAAAAATATTTGGGAAATTTCCATATTTTACTTTGTCAAAATTATGTCGCACAGTTTGTAAAACTTATCATCAATAATGACTATTTTAAATAAAAACTACCAATAGTTGTAAAAACAAAATGGTAGTCTATATATCTCTCCTAGTTTTTGGAAGATATCCCACTTCCCGCATTCAAGTTCTTAGTTCCACACATGGGACTTATAGAAACCTAATTATCAAGTTATACGAATGTTACCAATCCAGTAGACAATTTTGATGACATTCGCAACATTAATGATCTACGCTGGAAATACTTACTGGACTTTTAGGCAGGAATAATTCAAGAAGTTTTTCATTAAATAATTAGGTTAATGCATAAGCCTTGAGGATATTTCTTTGTCGTTTCCACAAATCAGTATACTTAAGCTATTTGGAAATGGATCTATTGTATTTTTCTATACTTGCTTCTATACTTGCCCCGGGTTTAAATGATTGATTGGGTATAAATTATTCCGCTGTGCTCTATATGGAACGTAGTGAAGGTTGGGAAAAGTTCATGCATGGGACAAAGTGTTTATTAAGATCAAAATGTGATAAATGTCGGCCTTGGCGTTAATTTAATTCTAGTACGAGAATACAAAAGTTAGTGAACAAAGTCAGTCGTTTGGCAAGTTCCAGGAGCTCAATTGTGTGACTGACTATACAACGCAAACTCATATCTGCTTCACATAAACGTAGAAATTTGTAAGCATTATTACTTTTACATTTTAGGCCTTTTTAAGAATAATTTAATAATTTACTTCAAAAGAGGCAATAGATTAAGCTTGACCGCCAATTGAAGCTTCAATCCTTACAACTATACAATGTAGAAGTTCAGAACTAGGCATTACAGCAGAAAAAAAAAAACAATAAGAGATCATCTTCAAGGCAGACGAACAGTTATGAAAAACAAATACATGTTGATCCGTCTGCGCAAATGTCTGATAAAGCAAAAATATTTTGTTAAAAACTGTTTACGTTTTATTTTACTATCATCAGCTGTTTTTATTTAGCCATAAACAAGTTAAATGTGGTATTCGCCCACATTTTATCTAATATTTACCGTTTTCGTGAGTGATAAGCCAGTAACAAACAAAACGCTACCATAGGCGATATCAGGTAATTTACAGTTTCTAAAATAGCACCAATTCGTGGTTCGTTATTGCGAAAACAATTGAATTAAACTGCAAAACAACCGCTATTACATTAACAAATGACGCCACCAAACAATTGTCGACAGTCGCTCGATTTTGTTTCACAGCGCAAAATGTTGCAACCCATATTATTCTTTTAATCCTGCTTTAACATAATTTAGAATAATAAATTACAACACAATTAACTCTAAGAATAAAAGAGACGCCAGGTTAATCCCGAGTGAAGTTTACTTCATTTGCAAATAATAGAAAAATTCACACAGCTTTTCTAGGCAAGTATGTGTTTTGTTATGCCTACACAATATCCGACGAAGTATTATCCTCAAGGCTGGACTATTTAACAGAATTACCAATCCACCCACTTAACAAGAAATTTTAATCAGCGAAGACAATTCGCACCTGTCGTAAGTTCATGTTGCCTTGTTTGAATGTTCGTTACATCAAAAGGGAACCACCTACGGAATATTTAAATGATCGCATATTAATGGAGATTCTCAAAAAAAAACCCACCAGGAAGAAACAGTAGAAACGACGCAAATTATTTACTTTATAGTTGAATACATTTTTTTTTATTGAATATAAATAAATATAATAATTCTGGTTTAGACGTCGTTAAAAGCCAGTAAGTATTATATTCAAATTAAAAATGGTATCAATAGGTTCAAGTATGGCAAACGTTCAATGACTTGGTGACATTGAAAAGTATGATTTTCGATCAGTACATTCAGGGTCAATTATTTCTCCAACGTGGGACATAAAATGCTCACACCTTCATGATGAGTCAGAAGTAACAACAAACTTATTAATATCGTCTTTGTTGGAAAAATTCTACGCTTCAAAACGAACTTTATTTTTACTCTTTGTGAACTCGCTGAAAAAAGAAATTGTTTGTATTTTACGGCAAATCAATTGAAAGAGACGATATTTGTATTATTTATAAACCGATTGAAAATAGAAATTAATAGTACTTCGTAGTAAATTGGCTGAAAGAAGAAGTGGCTTGTATTTTTCTGGTAAATTAATTAAAAACAACCATATTGAATTGGAAATAGAAATTGTTTCTATTTTTCTAGTAAACTAATTCAAAAATATGTATTTGTATTTTCCGGTAAAATCATGAGATTATTCGTATTTTTGGTTAAATTGGTGGGAAAAAAGTTAAAAGTAAAAGTTGAATTTTTTGGCGAAGGGTGGAAAAAAGACATTACGTTTTTTGTCAACTGACAGTGAAAATTTTGTGTTTTAATAAACGTAATAGTAAAAACAGTAAGAAAACATGGACATAAAAGTTATTTGAATTATGCACAAACTGATAGAAAAGAGTTATTTGCGTTTTGTTCTTGGTAAATTGATGGTAATAAAAGTTCTTTATATTTTTAAAGCAAATGTATTGAAAAAAGAAAACATTTGTATTTTTTGATAAACGTAACATTCTTGTGCAAATTGTCAAATTAAAAAGTGAAATTGGCATCAGTTTCTATTAATAAACAACTCATTCTCTGCTGAAGTGAAAGCAAAAAACATCGACTGCACAGCAAACCAGCACGACAATTAGGTATAATATACAGAGTGAAAGTGCTGCTCGTTTTAGAACTGTTCACATATCTTGGCAGGAATTTGCACGGGCGAAAAAAGCGGCGAAATTGCAAAAATAATTGCAACAAAGAAGCAAAACGTGGCAGATGACGTTCACTCGTACCCGTGGATTATCAGCTGCCCTCTAATGTTGGCACTCATTATTTAGATGCGTAAATTTCGGATCAAAAATAAAAATATTGGGCCTTGGCATCACACACGCACATACGCCAACGCCAGCGGTTCTAAAAAGCTTGCAGAAAACATCCCATGTAGTTTCATTCATAGTGGACGTTCCTTAATTTCAAATGCAACATACACAGTCTGATTGTACGTTGGTCAGCATACTAGATTTCTGTTCTTACAAGCTATTAAAACATTTTTAAGTAAATTAAACTGAATAGTTAGTGTACATTACAAATTTGCTAAGATACTACATTCAAACAAGAATTAATACAAAACAAACGAGCAGCATAATACATATTTTTCAACGTTACATGTATGTATATATAGAAAACCAAATGGAAAACGTTACTAATGGTATTTCTAACAAATATATTTAAAACAGTCATTCACTGTGAGATATAGCGCAAACACTTTTTTAAACAAAAACAGGGACAAAATGAACAAAAACTAAACAATCGAATAATTAACAAAGTCGTTTTTTTTGTTCCGTCGCTCTACTTTTTTAAAATCTAGATATATGAAACAAAAACATTTAAAATAAAAATGGCCGACAAAACAAAATTTGCAAAAAATATACAATCGAAATTGGCAACTGTCAAAATAGCTTGCTTTCTTTTCTTTTACGAACTACAGATATTGAATAAAAACACTTACACACTCGAACAACTTGCAGGTGTCAAAATATCATGTATTTTCTGTTTTTAACGATGTTAATGTTGGTATAATTATTTTAAGCATTACAGGTATATGATAAAAACACTTTAATAACAAATAAGCGACAAAGTTTACAAATAATAAATAACCAAACAACTTTAAACTGTTAAAATAGCTTGTATAATGGCCAACGTACTTATTTTATTAATTAAAGGACTATACAGCTACTGAATACGAGCACACTTTTAGTAACAAGAAAAACAAAAGAACGACAAAAAATCAACCATTAACCAATTTGCAAACCAAAGCAGCCAGAAAAATACACAACAATAGGGTTATACCGGGTGACCGTGATGGTCAACAAACCCGACAATTCGTTACAAATCAAATTATTTTGTTGTGTTACTAAAATATGTATTTAACACATAGCTACTGCTATTTTGTAAAAGAAGCCACCGTCTTGTTGATAATACTGACGGTCTCTTAAAATTTGAAGTTACATATAATCAACATAATTATGCCCTTGGAAAATGATGTGACTTTTAAAGTAATTTTTGAAATTTGATATCATACTTGTAAATCCAGGCGGCGTTTGAATTTGCTATAGTATTTTTTTGGAAAAAAGACCAAATGTTTAGATGTTGAAACCTACATCAAATAAATACTACGAATTTTACATACTTCATGTTGTTTAACAAGACATTGGCCTACACACAAGAAGTAAAATGTTGTTTATCAAGACAAAAATATTAAACGAAAAGTCCATCAGCATAGAAAAATTTGTAACCAAAAAAACGTAAACCCACTTTCTGTGGATTAATAACAATCACACCACACAATAGATCCAATGGTGTTAGATTGAGTGACAGTTTTGGCATATACATAGCAGCATTGGGTTCGAATCCAGTTATCCGATTCTGTTTGATTTAATTATACGTAGAGCGAAAGCACACCGTCTTGTTGATATTATTCAGCTTTTAAAAACTGACATGGAACGGAGCCTTCAGATATCCCTGCAAAACATTCCCATACGCACTATACTTTCCTTTTTAAATATTTTTGGAATAATTTCTAAACTGTTCGGCATTTTAAATTTTTCTCAACGGACTCGGAACCAGCACTCAAAACTCCACAACTTTGCCTATTTAAACGAATCACTATATTTAATAATAAAAAAGATACACATGGCAGCCTACTCAATATGGGCCACTGTATATCACTGAAACGAGAAAAGGGAACCTTTTTATTTGTTGCGTCCACGTGCCATTCATTTTTCCTGGCCAACAGATGTTATGACCTTACCGCATTTGTTCTACCCACTCCTTACACCCTCAACCCCCGAGCTGGCATTCGGTTCGTTAAGAGACTTGCACTGCAAAAACAAGTGTCAACAGAAGCGTGCGTGTGAATTGTGTGCCGGACCAGCAATGATCGAGAAACTCTGCATTCCTGGACAATCCAGCACTTGTTGGTCTTTGTCAGATTCCTTTATGCATAATTCTTTCTGTTGTTCTCCATGGTATTTAGCCCAGGGAAACAACAACAGGTATCACCAGTGCTATTATACACGAGGTATGAACAAAAAATACGGTGAATGAATTGTTATAGCACTAGTCAGTGTCAAGTTTGAACAAGTTGTGACTTGTGAAGCGGCTTCCAGAGCCGAAAGAGTGAGGTCGTGTTTACCGTGTCTGTCGCGCATCATGGATTTTGAACAACGCGTGGACATTAAGTTTTGTTTTAAGTTGCAAAGAAGCTCATGAAATGTTAAAATCAGTGTATGATGTTAATGTGGTAACTCTGAAGACTGTTTACACGTGGTATGAGCGATTTAAAAGCGGAAATGAGTCGGTTGAAGACGAGAAACGGTCAGGACGTCCTTCGACCTCAAAAACAGACGAAAACGTGCAAAAAGTGGCAAAAATGGTTCGTTCAAACAGGCCATTGACTATTCGAGAGCTTACCGAAGAGCTGAACATCTCATACGGATCCGTGCAAAACATTTTAACCGATGACTTGCAAATGAGACGAGTGAGTGCGAAATTTGTTCCCAGACTTTTGACTGCCGAACAGAAGGAAAATCGTGTGTCAGTTTGCACAGAATTGAAGGATCGTCTTGATGCAGATCCGGATTTCATGGCCAAAATTATAACTGGAGATGAAAGTTGGGCGTATGGCTATGACCCTGAGACGAAAATTCAGAGTTCCCAATGGAAAACGAGTGGCTCCCCTCGCCCTAAGAAAGCACATCAGTCAAAGTCGAAGTCATGCTCATGGTTTTTTTTGATGGTGAGGGCATAGTGCGATTAGAGTTTGTTCCAAGGGGAGAAACGGTAAACTCCGAATATTACAAGGGCGTACTGCAACGTTTGCGAAACGATGTACGGAGAAAGAGACCCGAAAAGTGGGCCAATGGCTTCCTCCTACATCACGACAACGCGCCGCGCCACACCTCGCTTCTGATCAGCGAGTTTTTAGTTGAAAAAAGGTTCCTGTCTGTTCACGTCCGCCTTATTCTCCGGATTTAGCCCCATGCGACTTCTGGCTCTTCCCAAAAATAAAAACCGTACTAAAAGGAAAACGTTTTGACACCATTCCCGACATTGAGAGGGCAACGACGGAGCAGCTGAAGGCCGTTCCGAAAGAAGCCTTCCAGAAATGCTTCCAAACATGGAATCACCGCTAGCCAAGGAGAGTACTTTCAAGAAGATTAATTTAAATTTGATGTAACCTTATTATTTCGTTCGTAATAAAATTCATTCACCGTAACTTTTAATCACACCTCGTACACACATCTACTGAATCTAGTGAATGCACTTAAAATTAACTTAATTTGTTTATACTCAAGTTCGCCCCCTTTTTTGTATTATTTGCCGTTGGGTATTCTTTGTTATCTTACGGCACATTTTTGGTCCTTCGAGCCGGATGCCAGCTCGGGGGTTGAGGGTGTAAGAAACGTGTTGCACAAAGACGGTAAGGTCATAACATCTGTTGGCCAGGAAAAAGGAATGGCACGCAACATTATTCAATATCCGATACGGAATATATTTAAAAAATGCAAGTTTTGTGCTATTTCTCACAAGAGAAACAATCCACAATTTCAAAAACGTTTTTGCAAATACAATAATCTACAAGGATATAATTTAGACACTTCCAAGTGACCCCCATTGTTGTGGTCTTTTCAGCAAACTTCTTTACGCCTTTAGTTAATATCTATGAATCAGTAGAGGCACTCCACAATGTTATTATATCGATTCATTTATTAAGCTGCTACAATTACAATATTTTTGCTTCAAGATCCAAGGTGATCCATACTTAGTTTTAAAATTTTATAAGCAAGCAATCCGAAACTTATTTGGTAACAACGTAAGGATTTGAAGCTCTTTATAAACATCAATTTTATCAATCATTATTGTTTAATGGGCCACCTAAACAAATATCAATTGTACACCAACTCCTGAATTCAAACTCTTCTAACGAGCGGTATACATTCTAACTATAACCATGATTATCTTTAGCCATTCAATATTGGTAATGGTGCATTTTTTTTTTCAAAAAGAACTGTCTAACGAGCAACAAATTATCTTTCCGTGTTAATAAGAATACAATAATTATCCTCAAGGGTAGTCCTGACGATACAGCCGCTGGTTAGTCTAATTAACAAACCTTAACTTCCGGTTTTTAGGAACGGAGTTTGTAAACACATCGGAGACAACGTCGACGTAAGCTATCTATTTCAATCGAGAAGGTTAACTTCCAACATTTAGAGGGTCACTGCTCATCGACAGCATGGTCATCGAAAGATCGCAACACGAGGCGAAGTACGGTCTATTCTCGGAAGGCACGAGGAAGTAGTGTGTGCATTTTTAGTGCACCTTGATTACAAACAGAAATCGTGCGTTTCTAGAAAAATTTCACTGGACATAATTTCGTGATTACGAACGATAAAAAACAGTTGACATTGGAACGAAATTCCTCTTGGGAAATAAACGGTTCAGTTTTCCAACAACAAATGAGTGTTTTATATTGGAATAACTGATCACATGTTATGAACTTTTTTATGTGTATGTGTACTTCCGAATAAAAACAAAATAACACAGTATATATGTGTTGGAAAATTTCTTCAGTTAAGGAATCGCTTGAACTGGGGACATGGACACACGCACACGCGGTATGAAGGATATTTCGATGTGAAACTGTGGGAAATATCCAGCGTCATCTCGATTTGTATTTTAAATTTTATTCTATTGCCAAATCTTTCGCAACAGTAGAGGATCTGGTGAAATTGATTTTTTTAGAAAGTTTTACGTAACCTTGACGGGATATTTTTTGGGTGACCTCTGCATACGCTAAAAGTAATTTATGTAATCGAATTCCCCGTTTTTGATTCCCTTGCACAGATTTACATGTAGACATACAAAAACTAATCGGTAATTTTTCCGGAGTAATTTTATTATTGTCTTCCTAGTTTTTCGAGTTGTCAACTAAAACCGCGTCCTGCAATTAGTACTGTCGCACAAATATAAAATTAAAAGTAATACTCTGCATCGGGCCCAAGTAAATTGGCCCGACTAGAAAACTAAAAGTAGTACTTGTTTGTTTGTTGTGATTGCGCGAGATCTAGGTGTTAGTTTGGAAGGTTACTAAGAATAATGTCAAAATAATAATTAAAAACCCCAAAAAATGGGAAGTCACAATGCCAATTTCCAGAATGTCAAATGAGAAAATTACATAGATTGTCAAAATGTCGAAAGAACATAATGTTGAATGAAAAAGATGTAGGCCGCAGCAACTTAAAATATAATTACAGAACGCTAATAACGGCGTGTAATACAAAAAACTACATGAGCTAACGCCGAATTCAACAATAAAAATATTAAAATATGTACTAATTCGAAGCAAATATATACAACCATTTATAATTCCTTAGACGGATCATCTTAAAACACATAACCTCATCGTCTTTGTATAGCTGTTTTACGTGGATTTTTATTTTATTATTACCTAGGGGTAACACCCTGAGGTAATAATAGGCGGCTTGAAAGTAGTGCTGTCGACACTATTCTATCTATCTGCTGTCCCCCAAAGACATTATAACGCTATAAAAGGGCAGCGATTATTATTATAACATAAGAAACTTTACCAAAATGAAACTGTTATAATTAATTTGATAACTATTAAATGTCATTTAAAAAAATGGACTAACTAATTTATTTGGATTATCCATACAGCGTATTATATGTAACAAAAGTTGAAAGTGCTCGAATTTCAATTTCGCTTAAATATGAAATAAAGTATATTTTAGCATGTATTTAATTCTATCAAATGAAAGTAATATATTATTATTTCTTACTTTCTTGTTTGTAAAAGCACCGATTTAATAAAACATTAATTGGGGATTATAAGGAAGATATTCGTTTTGGACCCCTAACATTCCCAAAATGCTATTTTTTTAGAAAACTATGTCCGTAGATATGCCTGTTGTATTATGTGCTTGCCGATATCTCCAGAACGGCTGTTTCAATTTTAATGCTATCTTAAACTTAGAGATCTATAAAAAATGCTTTGGTTTAATATACTTTCCCAAAAAAACCGAAAGGTAAATATTATGGGGGCTTTAACTAACTGCAAATCCAATGACACTTTTTACTAATCTCTCTGGCTTCAGGGACCACTACTTTTTCTTCTCTTCTTCTTTCTCTATTTCACATTTATGCCCGAAGGCGTTGGATCCTCTATCCATCTCCTATATATGTTGCGGTCTCTCGCCATTCTCCTGACTTCCTCGATGTTTTTGTTGCTATTCCTTGCCGCCTCCTTGATGTTGTCTTCCCATTAGACTTGGGGTCTACGTCTGGTTCCTCTTCCTTCTGCTTTCATTTGATAGATTTTCTTGGGGTATCTTGTGTTATCCATGCGCATGAGATGTCCGTACCACTTCAATTGTTTCATTTCTATTTCACTCTTTGCTGGTTGTTGGTCTAAATCGTCTCTTATGCTTCTATTTCTTATTCTATTCCTTCTTGTCTTGCCCAACACTCTTCGCAGGAATTTTATTTCCGTTGCCGTTATTTTGGATCGGTGTTAATCCAGCGGTGCCCAGGGTTCTGATCCATAGAGTAGTGTCGGGAGGAATATTGTTTTATACAGGTGCATTTTTGCTTTTGTGCTTAGTTCTTCTTTGCCAATCACTGTTTTGTTTATTTGGTAATATACCCTATTTGCTTTGCTTATTCTGTTCTTAATTTCTTCCTCTATTCTTCCATCCTTGTTTATTATCACTCCTAAGTATTCGTACTTTTCCACATACAACTCCAGTTGTTTTTCTTCTAATGTAATGGGTACCCTTGCATCTCTTTCTTCTCTTGTGATGTGCGCAATTTTGCTTTTACCCACGTTTATCTTCATACCTTTGTCTTCTAGGTTGTTTTTCCATATGTTAATATTTTCTTGCAGTTGTCTTGGATTTCCTGCCATTATTAGTATATCATCTGCGTATATTAGGTCTTGGGTCATTATGGGATTTTGGCTATGGTACCCTAGTCTTGTTCTCCTTCTGATTTCTTCTTTACAGATAAAAATTCTGATAGTGTGACCTATTGACTCAGGAACAGGGATTGCCATTTGGTAGCCTCAAAGCATTATAATTATAGAATCCAAAAGTTATTAAAAAGAAACCAATTGTAAAAATGATACAAAACAATATTTCTAATTGGCTGCAAAGATTTTCTATTCTGATTGAACAACGCCCAAATTACTTTTTTTTTAATAGTAAAGCTAGTTTCCTGTGCCTTCTAGAATTTTCAAAAGTATTTTAATATAATTTGTCCGACATGATACGAACCTAGAAGACCTACAAAACTGTTGTTTATTTATTGACGAAACTTGCCTCTAAACCGTATTATGAATCTCTGCACCATTTGTCTTTGTTTGCAATTTATATTTCATTGTACAGTTATTTACGAACGTTTAGGATACAAAATAAATAATATAGTTATAAATTTGAGAATCGAAAATTGACATCATTTCCACCTTCTAATTTCATATTTTCAAAATCAGTGCTTTCAAACACATATACCGCATTTTTAGACGAATTTTAGCTGATTTTTAGTGCATACTTGACCGATTTTTTACTGTGTATTGCCTGGGACTACTTCTAAATGAAATTTTTAAATCACTTTCATTTGAAACACCCTCATAGAACGGACCATCGCAAACTACTCCTCTGGTATACTTCATATCGTTTATACCAGCAGTAATACGAACCCACGGTAAGCATAAATTCATATCTGATTTAAGTTTGTACTTAGCAGTGTTTCTGTGGTCTAGAAATATAAACTTAAAACTTTAAAAGATACCTATATGCTTGTTCCCAACTTTTATATCAATCTACATATATACAGATTTAAAGTGTTGGAAAGTCCAGCAAAGTCTGATTCATTTTTATATTTAACATTACATCCATATAACACTTTTGCCAAGTGCTCATATTCATATTCGTTTAGTAATTCTCGTATTCGACATTTTTGTAATCGATATTATCGTGTTTGTCATTATGGCATTTGACGTTCGAGATTGCAAACATTCTGGCCGGTCACGAATTAAAATAAACGAATTCCACGCTAATTTTCTTACAGGTAAACATATAAAAACTGGTCTAAATAGTACGTCATAGGTAACTTCCAGAATTTTTCGGTTATTTTTACTTTTCACTTCCAGGTTTTGCAGGTTATCCAGGTGTCAATAAAAACTGCGTCCTAAAATTAGCACGACGCGGCTTAGGAAAATAAAGTTTTAATTAGTACTTGTGCAACGGGCCGTAAGCAAAGTGGCTTAATTAGTAAACCAAAGCTAGTAGGTACCTAGCTGGGTTAGTTTGGCCACAGCTTGTTACAAAAAGGAAATGATGACAACATAAACAGAGGTCATTGTACAGTAATACAAGACAAAGATCGAGAAAACGTGTTGGATTCGAAAAATGACTTACTTGGCCAATTTCTTATCGTTATCGAGCATAACCAAACAATACACTTCTTACCCATATTTTAGAAACTTAGAACAAAATGACGTTTCTGTTTGTCAAACCTTGAAACAACGAATTTTGGCTTACATGGGAGATACGTCTAAAACAACAATCGGGCACAATAAATAACGGTACCTAACCAGCTGTGGAAAAGAAAACACCAAAGAAACGAGTTCACGCATAAGTAGCACTTCTAATGAAAACTTGATCCTCCTATTTTACACCGAAGGGCAAGCAGAGTAATGCAATAATGACTTATCTTGCAAGTGACTAACCATAAAAGACCTTAAGGTCGAAATTGATTGCTCACCTTCTGCTGACTTTTCCAGTTGTTCGCAACGACAATCGCACAGGGCTCGAGCTCAGTTATTTCCTGGAAGTACAATTTTGAAAGTTTTACTGCAAACGAGACATCTTAATGATAAAAGTATAATCAATCAATATAATTATTGGGTCTGGTTGGACACCAAATTAAAGCGTTATAAAACCATCTTCTCGAGCTAAACCAACGTGATTGCATTCACTGTCACCTACGCCATTAATCGAGTTGTATATTTTCCACAAAGATGTTTGTAAATAGCAACAATCACAAAGAATTTGCACACTCAGACTGGGATGATTATGCACGAGTTGGATGACGACCAAAATTGTGTTTCTTGCACTTACCTCGTTGTGGCTCTTTACATGTTCACTTTCTATGGACACTCAACTTCGAGAACGGAAACTAAGATGATATTTTACCGAAACGAAAACGGGAAAACGGAAAAAAGTTTCACAACATTTATCTACGTTGTACCTCTTGCCTCGACTATCTTTGTACTGATTTTGGTAAGCAGCGCACTCTATCAGTTCGCACCTGCGCGTTCCAAACGCGCCAAATTCAAACCATAAATCGGTTTATATTCTGTAAACATTTACAATTACTAGTTAATTAACTTAATTATTTATATCAAGTTGTATAAAAGTGTAAACAATAATAATAGTAACTAAGGATACTCCTTTCTTATTTTCACAATAGCCTTTGCTGTCATACTTGCTTGCTTGCTTTGAAAGAGCGAGATCTAGGAAGCGGTTTTCCAAACATCTCTATGCACTTAGGCCGTATGGCCCATTGTACACCCTAACTAAGAATTTTGCCTATCTGTTGCTGCCATACAAAAAAAATAAAATACTTAATCAGGTGTGCTGCCCACACCTACATCGCTATTATTGACACTTATACAACAGATTTATTAAAAACCAAAAGTATTTTTATTGTAGTACCTAATTGATGTCAGTCACTCACTGAGAAATAAAAATACTAACTATTATTTGGTGGCTAACAATTAGTTGCCGTACCTAGAACGGTCTAAGTTTTTTGACAAACGGTTTGTAATATAATACAGTATGACCAACAAATTTTAGAATAAAGGATAATTGTGGTACACGACATGTGCCTAATTCAATTATAAAGTTTTATAATATTTACTACAATTATTTATTAGTTATTACTAGACTGCGGATTTTTAAGCAAATGCTTATTTGCCTATGATACATATTCCGCAATAATAATTGAAATGCACATATTTCATGCAATTTCACCGAACGGTGACGTAGTCTTCTGTAATCCATATAACAAAAAGTTAAGACTTAAGTTATCTTTTAAAGACAATATATATTTTTATTTAGTGAAGATGTGAATATTTTTTAATTTAGAGGTAATTGAAGATTACTAAAGCAGACTGCTCTTCTTTAGAATTAAATAATTTTAAACTGTTCACGAATATTTCTTTAAACTTATTATTTGTGCACTCACACTGGCTATTATTTGGAACTTTAAGTTCTATTATTTAGTTAAAAATATCGTGAAATGATAACGATGTTCAGCAATTATTTTTCTGATTTTGTATAGGTGTCGAGTAACAAGAAGCATTAATTGCAGCAGCATGTCCCTACTACTTTGCATCAAGCTAACCTAACACGAAAAAATAAATTAAAGCAATCGTTTTTAACTAGATCCACTGCCAGCCGCAACGATTTTGCTAAAGATCTTTGTAATGTACTTGTCGCTGCTAATATTCCATGGCGGACAGTAGATAATCCAATTTTTAAGGAGTTCCTAGAAAAATGTAGCAATCACCGTGTACCAAGTGAGCAACCCTACACGGAAAATCAGGAAAAATATCGGGGAGGACCTATTTAGTTTTCCGTTGACGAAACTATAGATGCTGTAAAAAATGTTGCAAATTTTTTAGTACGAAAATTATCGAAATCCTGTTCCACTAGATCATATCTGTTGTGTTCTAAAATTTTGAAACGAACATATAGTCAAACTGTTGCTTATTTTGTAAAATCTTCTTGGATATTTTTGTATCACACTGAGTTTAACGATAAAAATGTTTTAATTATGTATTCCGATGCAGTTCCTTACCTGTTAGCCATAGGAAAGATGCTTCCGACGTTTTATCCAAATTTGATTCATTTTACATGTCGAAGCTCATCATCTTCAATGAGTTGCAAAACAAATTCGCGAAGAGTATTCCAACGTGAACAAATTTATTTCTTCAGTTAAATATGTTTTCATATTTTAATAATAACAATAGACAATTTCAATTTCAGGTATTTATTTTTGCTTTTGCTTTTGCAAAAATAAATACCTACCTGTTGAAATTGTCTATTATTATTAAAATATAAGTATGAACTTCAACGAAGTAAGGCAACAAACAATTAACAAAAATGTTTTTGTTATAGCTCCCTTCAGAATTTCGCATTATAAAGATAAATTACCAAATACGGCTTACCACCCAAACCTGTATTGACAAGGTGGGGAACGTGGTTAAAAGCTGTTGATTTTATCCATGCAACTTTGAGAAAATAATTGAGGTAATTAACGATTTTAATGAAAGTAAGGGCATAGCAATGAGTAATGGCTTCAAAAGATACAAATTTACAAATGCAATATTGTCTACATTGTAAATAATTTTTGTGTATAGCAGAAGCATACAAAAGTTAGAAACGTCACATCTCATCCTCGATGAATATTTAAATATTGGAAAAACAAGTTGAAGCAAAAATTGAAATGGCTGAAGGACAAACAGCAGAAAAAATATAACTAAATAACTAAATAAAACTAAATTAATTTCTGCATTTCCAAAACATCCTGGTTGCGCATTATTAGGTGCCGTTGACAAAATTTTAACAACAGAAGAGGTGGAGTGGCTGAAAAATATTTCCATGGAGTACATTGGATTTTATAAATATGCTCTATTAACATCGGTAGATCTTGAAAGGGTTTTTTCAGCATATAAAATATTTTTTTCTGAAAATCGTAGAAAATTCACTTCAGAAAGCTTAGAAAAGGTGCTAGTAACTTACTGGTTTTCTAATTACAAATTTGTCATTTTCTCGTTGTTAAATATTATAAAATTTTATCGTATTTGTATAAATCTACATCAACAGCAATTGTTGCAAAAATATATATTTATATTCTTTGAGGCTTTCGTGGTTTCTCGAACTATCAATATTACAATTTACTTTCGGCTTGGACCGCGTCGTCATTTGGGAACTACACCCAGCATTATCAGGTAAGCGCCGACCTGTAGCTTGTCTGCCTTTACAAGCATTTACTCTAGAAGTTTGAGCCATATTTGTTCGTAGGGCCTGCCTGCCTAAACAGGGCCGTGTGCTTATATTAATCAAACCTTGGGGCGGACAAAGATTTGATCTTGATGTATTTTATTTGCCAGGACAATAATACTTAATCGGCTTTTGCCTGTTAACTATTTATGAACCCATACAAACTAATGTTTTGCAAAACATTGCAGCTTGCATCTTCAGAGTGAATAGAACACTGCTACCAACAAATATTGCTCAAACTTTTAGAGCATATGCTTGTAAAAGCAAACAAGCTACAGGTCGGTCCTTACCTGATAATGCTGGGTGTAGTTCCCAAATGACGACGCGGTCTAAGCCGAAAGTAAATTGTAATATTAACGAATATATATTTACTAGTTTATGTTTCTTACTATAATTGCATATGTAATTTTTTTAATAGGAAACTGGAAAATATTTGCAACAATTTTTTCGTAGTAACAGTAGTTGTTTTCAACAGGTTATTTCTGCTTGAAAATACTTTTTAAGTTTATAAATGCTTATACATACATGTCTATTTTTTCTTATTTCTACGTTATTTTGGTGCTTATTTTAAAGCTTATACTGCTTATTTCAACTGTATATTTGCTCAAAAATCAACAGTCTAGTTATGACCATATATACTAGTTCAATCGGAATCATTATTATTTTGCCCAGAACGCAAAATCTTTACCGCTAACTTTCTTAGTCTTTCGCACCTGCTAAAACGGCATTTAATTGCCCAGGCAGCCTTAGGAATTCTAACATCACGTTACTCTGTCATACTTACTGTTTATATATAATAAATAATAATATATAGATGTCAAACAGAGTAAGAAGGGGTTACGAAGAAGAGAAAAACTTATAAAATCTGTCAAGGTTCAGTCCACCTTCAACCAGGTGTGAATGACTAAAAAACTTACAAGCTGTTCGTAATCCCTGCGGATTTTATGTTAAGGATTTAGAAATGAAAATTTGCGAACCAGAGTAAAAAATAACTTTAATAACTGAACTGAACTCTGATAACCATTAAATAATTGTAGTAAATGTTATAAACTGGATTGCTTAAGGTAGGGGGCGGCCCGCGAGTGTTCCCTCAGACTCAACTTTACTGAAGTCGCAGAGAATTAAGGAATCAAAGCAATCTTCCCAATAATCACAAGATAGCAGAAAGATAAAGACCCAGACCACCTTCCAAAAACCTCAACAATTACCAGCTAACAAATCAAAGGATAGATGGCGCGGCGCGGTCTTTAAAACCTGTATAGCGCCGCCGACCTGACAACGGCCAGAGGCAGGAGGAACGGTCGAGAATTAGGCTGTCCAGATATATAAAAGGCGCGCACGGTGGTTCCCAGTCAACCCTCCAAAACAATCACCAAGTCCCAAATCATTCAACTTTCAACGAGCATTTTCGAAACGCAGTCACAAACATCGTCACTCCCGAAGAAATAAAAATTTATATTAAATCTCTCATAAAACTCCAAAAATCCCGGTCCAGACCAACTAAAGCCCCTTCTATTAAAAAACTTCCTGGCCCAGCCACTGAAGCCATAACCACCATCTACAATTACTGTTTACGGATGTCGTACTTCCCCACAGTCTGGAAAGAAGCAACTTCCATCATGATTCATAAACCCGACAAATCCTTTATCATACTGCCTCATATGCTTGCTGAACATTCTCGTCAAAATACTAGAATAAATCATGGCTTTCCGTCTCTGAGGTTTTCTAGAATCCAACGACCTCCTCCTCTAGGAACAATTTGGTTTTAGTCCCCACCGCTCTTCAATAAATCCAGACTCCACCAGAAGTGTCAACCTGGACAAATCTACGCTTGCTGATTTCTTGGTCATTAAATTTACGTTTAATAGGGTTTGATATGACAGTCTCATTTAAAAACTGATTTTTCTTAACTTATACCCCCACTTTAACAAATTAACAGACCCTTTTCTTTCCAACCGATCCTGCAAGGTCAGAATTCACAATTCATACTCCCACCCCATTAATCTTCTCTCCGGCGTCCGTCAGGGGTCCGTACTATTTCCCTTATTATACTATGTTTACTCCCACGATTCGACCATCAGAATCAAAACAAGACTTTTCTGGGATGACGCCGCCATCTGGACCACCCAAAAACATTTCTTTCTGTATCCCGTGAAATCCAGATAGCCTTCAACAGTATGCGCCGGTAGACCAGCAGGTGGAGAATAAAGCTCAACGCCGAAAAATTACTAGCCACCCTGTTTCACCATAAACTTCACCAGAAACACCAGATTAGATCCCTCGGATATCAATATTTCTGCTCATAACCGAAGAATCCCTCTCTCCCACCAAGCGCTACTTGGATTTCATCCTTCAACATAAGTGTGCTCTGAACCTTTATATCCGAGAAACCCTGAAAAAAGTCTGCAACCGTTCCAATCTTCTCAGACACATCTAAGGCCGTTTCCAAGGTTGCGACTCTCGAACACTTTTACACGCCCCGTTATCGACTACCGAGCGCCTCTATATTCCACTATCAAACCCCATCTTCTCCATCAAATCGCAACATGTGGAAGGCAAATCCTCCACCACATTTTCCACCTACACCAAGAACATCCCAGTAACCAAGTCCACATTGACACCCAAACCACTTCAGTGACCGTCTTCTGGAACTCCAACAGAAATACATTTCTCGAACCCTCCTCCAAGGTATTCCTATCGCCATAGAAACCTTCCAAAACCCCCACAAACTCCTAAATCGTAACTTCGTCCATGTAAATGGCGTCCCGAGAAAACCCCGTAGGAAACTCAAACAACCCCTCCCCCACTCTGCCCTTCTTTCCGCTATATATCCTAATCTCCCAGACAACCTCATTGCCTTAATTGGAGAAACTCCACTAACTGTAAGGTGAGCACACCCTGCACTAATATTAATTTCTAATTTCAGATAGCCCACAACATCAGAGCCAGAAACAATGAAAACGGAACTCACCACATCAAGAACTAGCGCTTGCCAACCCACCATCCAGCAGCAATCCACCACGACTACACCCACTGCACAAGAAGAAAGAAGATACAAGGCTGAAGAAGCCAAAAGCCTCGAATGACCCACCTACTTAATTTAATTAGCCAGAGCTAGATCATAAACTACGGAAGGGAAAATTTAAATTCAGAAATATTCAAGAAGGATCGAAGGAATAGCAAAGAGTATCGAAAAAATAAATATGAAGAAATTAGCTGGTACAGAAAAGAAAAAATATATAAAGCAAAAACTACCGAGGGACTAGAACAAAAAAGAATGAAGAAGTAAATACTAATAAAAAACATATGCAATAGCTGGAATAGATACCAGATACAAAAGAACAAAATGGTGGAACGAAATTGTCAAAGACAGTTAAGAGAAAGAAATAATGTTTATTGTTTGTTGCCTTACTTCGCTGAAATTCATATTCATATTTTAATAATAATAATAATTATAGTCACAATTTCAACAAGATTTATTTACTTTATGTGCTTTATAGAGCATTATTGTGACTATTAGGTATAATTATTAAAATATTAAAGAAAAAATCACGGAAAAATATATGGGGACAAAAAATAAAAAATAACGAATATTATATAAATACAAGAAATGAAGCAAGAGGCAAACGGACCACGTAGGAAGAATTTGATACGAAAGTAGAACGGCACTACAGAAAGAATCAAAAACAGTTCTGGACAAATATTACAGAATAGCTAAAGAAACAAAACACCTGGAATAAAAAAAATAAAAAACAACAATATTAAACGGGCTACAAAAACAGAGGAAATAGCTAAAACATGAAGGAAATATTACGAAGAGAAATTGAGGGGGAGAAAAAGGAAGGACGCGTGGTACAAGCAGACCTAGACGCAGAATACGTATTTGAAAAAGATACGAATACAACAGTGGCAACAGAAATAACAGAAGAAGAAACAACAGTAGCCATTTAAAACCTAAAATCGGAAAGCCAGCGGAATTAGACAATATAACTCCGGAATTATTATTATTAGGCGGAGAACAAATTATGAAACAGCTAACAAAAAAAAAATGTATGTATATAATGACTTGGGAAGAAAGGACCAGTCCAAATGAATGGAGACAAAACATAATAATACGAACAATAGAAAAAAGGAAACACCCAGCAATTGCGAAAATTATAGAGCACTATATATTATCGATAACACCGAAAACATATGCTACAATATTAGAGTGGAAATTAAGAGACGAAGTCCGTGATTAATTGTACAAGCGCAAGCAGCATTTCGACCAGGTAGATAGATGCAAGATAAAATTTATACTATAAGAACAAGTATTAGAACTGAAAGTAGTAAAAGTGTCTTACATGAATGCAGTTGGTTGAACGCTTATAAAGAAACCAAACACGGCAAGCCCATAATGTGTCATGTGCAACGTAAGAGCGTTGCTCGTGCTTCTACCTCCCACCGCCCGCTGTCCATAATCGGACGGGGATATAAGGAGCACAGCTTTCAGTATGAAATTATATTTTGTTCATTTTTTTGTTGTAGATTGTTTAGGAAAAATAAACTATTATTTTCTTTTGTTGTCTGGTGATTCTAAATCGGAGCTAGGTTCCGATTCCATATCTTTAACGGAACGGTGTTCCAGAGGGCTCCGGTTTACTTCCACCCCTGACAATTATAGAAAAAATCTGCATAAAGGTAAACAGTTATGCTTACCATTCATAGACATAAAGGCGGCGTCTGAAAACATCTCAAGAAAACATACGGAAAACGCTGAAAATTTTTAAGATAAGCTCGAAGTTACATGAAGCAATTAAAGGTTTATATGACAACGTAGAGGGAAAAGGAAGAAATAACGGAGCAGTTTCAGAGAGGTTCCACATGAACAAATGGGTGAAACAAGGAACTAGTTCAAGTTCACTACTATTCATATTGTAAAGGAATGGAACGATGGAAAAACATAATCAACGTATGGCTAAAACAAAAATCGGAAATAGAATAATGCAACTTCTATATGTATATTCTATAATTACTATACGCAAGCGACATAGTAATGATAACCAAAAATAATAGGGAATTGTAGTTGATGATTGGGCGAGATCTAGGACGCAGTTTTCCAACCAAGGAGGTTACAACATGCAATAATTATTTAGGAGGAAGCATTGGAACAAGTAAATGTGGAACAAAACATAGAAGAATACTTTATATGGATTAGAATTGTATGGAAGATAACTGTAGAGAAATGTCTCCAAAATTGTTTCGGAAATCAGAATGACGACGGGGCCCAGGCCAAGAGAAAAGCCTAGTATAAAATTAGAAAAGTATATGCAAAAAGTAGTAGAAAGAAAAAGGAAGACAATGATAGAAGCGGAAAGGATGGCAAGGGACCAAAGAAGTATTATGAAATAGATAGAAGATCCGACACCCTAGGGGTATTCTAGGATGGGGAAAAGTAAGTATATATAAACTTAATGATTATTTTCATTAATTAAACAACCACTAAACGATACTAAATTAAGACGGTAAAACGAAATGGCAATACCTCCCAAAAATTTTAGATAATTTAGAATGATTAGGGAAATTAAACAAAATTGCGTTCTTGTCCTAAATATATCTAATCACAGATTACTTCTCTCAAACTTGCTCGATTGTTTTTACTATAAAACAGAAAAGTGACACTTCAGTATGAATCTGGACTCAATTTTAAATACTTTAGAAATCACTGGCCACTTTGGAAATGTTATCAGCACCGAAGAAAGTATGGTACTCCACAATTCCTTGCTGTTGCTACAAAACGAGAATCACTTTCGCAAAATTTACTTTTGGGGTCGCATATTTGGAGCTGATAAAGACTACTCTATCGCCTATGGATATGTAAAAGATGCCCTTATGGGAAAAGTTTATTATTACAGCACCAACTGTGTCGACTGGGGCCTGTTACCTCAACCAACAGAACATGCTAAAATGTTAGTTCCCCTTTGTACAACAAAATTCCAAGGAGATCCAGCTACAGTAATTGATATTTTAATAGATAAAGAAGAAACTAGTTTAGGAAAGGTTTTCACTGCTCCAATAGCACGCCGAATAAAAGAGGAAGATAGATTATCCGCAACTATATATTTCATTAACGAAGAAGTTTGTGCTATTCCCCGAGGAGCTCTATTTAAACGCCCAGATGGTGTTGTGGTCGAAAATTTGAATTTTGAAGGTTTATCTCGTTTAGACGCGCAGGAACTTAAATGCTTTTTACATTACCGACCTCCCCATCAAAAATGGAATACAAATTTATTAACTCGAGTTGACTATAATTATGCTCTAGATTTCTTAGATACAATTGAACTTGATGTACCTGAAGGGTGTTGGACAATTCAGCAGTGCGCTGGCGGAACATTATCATTGGTGAAGTCTCTGTATTGGCCCGGAATGGTTATTTATCATCGCATTGATACACCGGAATATGGTTTTATTTATTTTGGACATGGAAAAAAGATTTTAGATTTACCATTTATGCTGAACCCTCTGTAATTTTATATTTCTTTGTATCTATGATATTCAATTAAAATTACGTTTACATAGATTCAAGGGTATTATTTAATTATCTTGGAAAATCAACACAAATTAACGATTCTTGATGTTTTATTCAAAAATGAAATTTTTCAAGGCTGCATGTCTGTATATATTCTTAGGGAAAGACTGTCAGTAGGTAATCCCTTTTCATATTATTAAAAGAATTCAAATGTTGTAATGAATATACTAATACTAATATTTTTAAATGTACAAAAATATTCAATTTAGGGATGCTAACCAGTTTGTTTATCATAACGACAATGCTTTATTTTATTAATGTATTCATTAGATTAGGTAATTGTAACATATGTAGGCAACCATAGAAGCACCACTCATTTCAAGATTCTTGGACATACTAATTACTTTGATTTCAATATTCAAAATTAGATGTTTGCATTTTTGCGTGAGTGTAGAGTTGTCTTTTTATATATGTTAAATTTGAAAACTTGTAGATAATGAAAGCGAAACAATTAAACATAAATAACTTATTACCTAATGCTGTTTTATTTATTAAGTACCTATCTAATTGTCGAGATTGTTCAGAAAAAGCAGTTCTGATGATAAATAACATTATTAATTTAAAGGGAATGCAAAAAACTGTTTCATACTTTTCAAATATAGGTACTATCAGCTTTTTCTAAATGAGTTTAAACCACGGAGAAAGTTATATCAAGAAACTAGCGCAATATCTGCTTTATTAATTTATTTAATTAAATTACAGATATATTTTCATCATAACACAATACGTATGCAGAGGTATTTTGGGATATTTTTAAGCAGTTACCAAATTGCTTTACATTCTAATTATTGTAGCCTCTACTTATAGTCGATAGTCAGTATAACGTACACAAAGTACAATCCACAGAATTTCAGGATGCTTCGAATAATCTGATTAGCAGGAAATAATGTACCCTGTGCATGTACATAAGCACAAATATCTCGGTACTCTTTCTGTACTTAAATATCTTGTAAGATACTTGGTAACACAAATATCTTTTTGCACGATCGAGCATTTTCATGCATTTACTCATCTGTTGCCTTTCAAGATAGTAGTTTGCAATTACTACCCATGGGCGGCAACTAAACAATGGTATGTAACCTCGAGGCAAATGGTAAATGGGTTGTCACCTAAACGAAAATTGGGATCATTCCAAGGAAAATACTAGGACTGCATATGAGCGTTTAGCTTACTAAGGAGAATACAGTGCAATATATGGTTCTGAACCTACAGACCAGGGTGTAACTTCTGAAGTGTTATGGATTGAACAGCATCTCCGCAATCTACGCCTTTTTTGCTTAATAAAATAAGTAATAGTGCATGATTTATACTAGTTACTAGAAACCGAGCTGGGCAATGGGCTAGATTTGCACTAAAATGAATGCTCTCACGGATATAATTGAAAATACCTCCCTGTCGGTATAACCCATCTCAAGATTTTAACTGTAATAATACCTACGTAATTAAAGCTCCTAGTCGTGTACGCGTCAATTAATAATAATTGTCAATCTGCGCTGATATATATTATATTCAGACACAAATTATGTAAATGCATAAGCTTTCAAAAGCCACTTTCAAATTTACTTGCAAAGCCTTCGTTGGAGTTGTAACCCCCCCCCCCCAT
>JABXWE010036580.1:0-15488 GCA_014611495.1 Limonius californicus
TCCATAATCTTGTACAGACTCAAATAAATCTTGCTCTCCAATTTTGTCTTCTGATTCGAATATATTTGGTGCTCGGACCTTCAATATGATCCAAGCCCCATAGTACCAATGACGTAAAATCCTGCATTTTAATTGTATTAAGGAATGCCAGGTTTCAACAAGAAAGAATTTCTTTAAGTGCTCTATTGTATGTATAGGATTTACAACTTAAAATGGTAAGCAGATGTTGCAGCTGAGCTGGTCACATTAAGGAGATAGATTTTAAATGGATGTATTTGTTGGTACTGGTCACTGGTCACAATAGGCGGGTGGTCACTATATAGGAAATAAGGTACATTAAAAAGATACGATTTTGGCAGGGACCGGGAAAAACTGGTCACTTTAACCAGATGGTCATAATATAGAGGTGGTCACTTTTGCAGGTTCTACTGTATTTAATAAAACTAGAGAAAACATTATATTTTTATGCAATTATTATTGATGTATGTATATTTTTAAATTGGTTTGTTTATCATAGGATCCTTGTATGAAAGTGTAAAAAACTGAATACGTCGGTGAATTTTGAGAGCTATACGGGGTGGCTCATTATTTGTGTGTCAACTTCCAGCAAATTCAAATGATAGGCAATTAAGAGAGTTTGATTCGTTTTCCTTGTTAGGTAAATTTATAAATTGTGTTACAAAGTATTAAATAAATGCAAAATTTTCTAAGCCTCCCTGTATTTTAATCCATCTTTAATTTAGGAGTCTATTAAGGTACTGCTATATATTTTTTGAGATTATGCTGTTGTTTCTATCTTGTAGATCTGGTTTGTATATCGTTAATGAATGACAAAAATAGTAAACATAATAATTGATCCCAGCGGAAGCGAACAAGAAAATCAAAAAAAGATTAAATTTTTTGTATCTGAAAACAATTTTTTACACCTCAGATTTGAGTAATCGACAGTTAAAAACCATTTAAAGCATGGGTTCCCAACTTTCTTTGGCCTACCGCCTCCTATTCGAAAAAAAATTACTCACCGCCCTCTTTTCAGAAAAAAAAACACCCCGACTCCCGTTCTTGAAATTAATAATGTAACCCATAGTTTTCCAACTTTCGAACAGTGATTCGATGGCGCCCCTCTTAGGTGAAGTAGATATTAAAAAACAAGGACAGATTTTTAAAATCTCTTTATTAAAGGATATTAACAATATTGGTGTATTGCTCAAAGTTTGATTAGCAAATACATATTATTAAAAAAATTAATATAATATTATTAGTGAGAGAGCTTGGTGTAACGACACTATTTTTTCGATATTTGGTGCCATATTTGCCATCAGCAATCTTAAATCGCCGCGTTCCACTATAGACAATCTGTTTCTTTTCTTTGTTAGTAAATTGCTGACTCTTTCGGTTAAAGATGGTGATGGGAATGCAGTGGAAAACTTCTTTGATGCAGCCCATTAAGCCGGATATAATTCTGGAATTTGCATTTGAAGCCAAAATTCTTGATATCCATTTTTTCAATTTTAACTCTTCATTTATTGGCAATTCTATTAACTCTTCCTGCAGTGTAATGTTTAATGAACCTTTCAAACCATGCATACATTAATGTTGTCATTACCAGTGCAAACTTGTAAATATAAGCTTTGTAGATCGAGCCGGAACACACACAGACACACACTGTGGTGGTGCTCCGTGTGGTGCACTGCGCATGCTGCGACTCGTTCATATACTAGTCAAAAAGGTATTGGAAACAGAGCTATAATGTACCAATACCAACTTTTAATACGGACTGATCTTGCTTAGAAGACATTTAGAACTATTTGTTGAAACATGCGTTCGATGATTTTTAGTATTAATCAAACTTTTCAGCGCATTCTTGCGAGTATTGTCCAGGGGGTGGGCGGCGGTTGGCTCTCAGCGCCCCCTAAATTTGCCTTGGACCAAAAAAGCCCCCTTAGATACCTTCAACGCCCACCGGTGGGCCGTACTGGCCCCGTTGGGAACCACTGATTTAAAGGGTATATTAATCTGATTCAGATAGTACTAACTAACTACTCTGTATTTCGAGGTAGCTTAATTGTTTGAAAGGTGGAGGCTTTCACTTTCGCGTTATTTTTAAATTATGGTGGGCAAATAAAAATAATTTGATAAACCGATTTGTTAATCAAAATAAATTAAACGTTAACATTTCGAAATCAACCGTATTGTTAATTATAGCATTCAGACACGGAAATTGATTTACAGCTCCTTATCTATATTGTTAATTTATCTTTGCCGGCGAATTAAAACAAAAAATGTTTGCTGTCAGTCTTTTATCTTAATCTCGTCGCGGAAATTGCATTAATTGTTTGATTAGCGACTTGCGCTCATTACGACTTGTAACGAAACGTTTAATGTTGCAAAATCGAGCTCAATACATTAAAATTGTTATTTTTAAACTCATTTTTCCTTTCTAGGTTGGGATCGTAAACAATTCCATCTCTCTATAAAAAAAATAAAACTCTTCTGTATGTGAAGTGTTTACGGCGTTGCAATATATTTACTCAAGATTATTGCTTCGTAGCTCTCATTACGTGTAAAAGTATAAATCTAATTTGCCGTTCAATTTTATGCAACAAAAACCAATTACGGCCATTATATCACAAATATAAAGTTCGAAACTAATTAGACCTTGAATTAGTCCAGCAATAAAAATTTGTTGTGAAAATCGGAAAATATAGAAACGGATTAGAAATATGTACACAATTCCGATAATAAACATTGCGCTAAACGGTACGAGTTAAAACCAATCAATTTTAATTAATCAGCTTGACTTAACGACGTTTTGTTCTCCTCGGCTTTCGCTATTGTATTTGGGAAGAAACGGAAAACACCCATTAGCAGCTCATAAATTGGTTTAAGAAAGGAGAAATTCTTTTGTTGCTTAAATTATTAATAAAACCAATTAGCATTTTGTTGATATGCAGCGCGATAACGTTTGTGCGATATTCTGAATTTGGCAATTTCAAGAAATCAACAAACAAACAGAAATGTGGAAAACAAGTCACATTGAACAAAAAAACTGCGATAAACAAACTTTATAAACAAAAACAGTTGCACGTAGTAATCGTACGTGTGAAATAATTGCAATAATAGTAGAAAATTAAATTATTTCGCGCCGTTGAGATTATTGCATTATTTTTGTTATGACAGCTTGTGGCATACAAATGTTTAATGAAAACTTAATGATTTATTTGCACGTTTTTAAGAAAATTCTATTTTTTTCAGTTAAACATAGTATTTCCGTGACTCACCCTGTATATGTTCAAATTTGACCAGCTTATATATTACAGATGATTATTTTAATTGGTAAACATAAGCCGTTGAAGTATTTTGAACACTGCGTTACTATTTAGAGTTATCAGTTGCTATCTACATATATTTCACAACGTCGCGTCGCCCTGTATAAAAATTCATAGACGTAATTATATTTGAAATCGCATTTAAAAAAAATCCGTTTAATTTCTAATATTTTAATATAAAGAAGTATTGCATACAAAATTTCTATGACTCACTCTGTATATATAACGTATTAATTGCGAATAATATGTTTGAAACTCACAAGTACTGCAGAGGATATTTTGGTTACTCACTCTGTATCTAGACATATTTTACTAATTAATAATAATATACAGGGTTAATTTAATTCTTAATCATATACTGTTGACTGTATTCACATTTAAAAACATATTGCATTTGAAATACTGAAGATGCCGTTGAAAACTATTCCGAACGGTGTTTCCACGACTCCCCTGTATATATACAAATTTTTGCAATTCTTGTTTATATAGACATTTAATTTCATTCGTAATCAGAAACTATTGATTAGAATTTAGAAAAAGATGATTTATATTTTAGAGGCTAGCGCGTTAGACTTCTGCGCTGAAGGTCCTGAGTTCAATTCCCTGTACTGGAACATCGAATTTTTAACGGTCGTTCTCCCTTGCAAGGCAATGCAAACCAGCGAGGTATTCTGCCTATTAAATCTTTTATGGAGTAGAAGTGTTTACGCTTCCCGTTGTTCGGAGCTCACGTTAAACTGTAGGTCCTCTATGCCTGTGGCACTTTAAACGCGCAACACAGGCATAGGAGAGAAGATCGCTGGGTCTCGTAACAGATAAAGCACTCGAAGAAAAAGATATTTAAAATTTAAAAAGTATGCCTACCAATATGTTGATGACTCATCCTGTATATGCAATTTTTTTGGTAAATCTTAATAAAACAGCAAAATATAAATGTAATTTCTAAACTCTTAACCAGTTGTCTTGTTATAAATAATTCCTATGTTTTCATATAATCAGAAATTAAGAAGTATTCTACAGTCACCCTGTATACGTGCAAAACTATCTAATTATTAATATCACAGAATGCTACATTAAGCCACGACCAATTTTAAAGAAGTCTTTTATATTTTCTATGATATTAACAAGTGCTGCAGATAGTGTTTATGTGACTCACCTTGTATATGTGTAAATTTTCATAATTCTTAATTGTCATCCCGTATATACAAAAATTTCTTAAGCCTCAACCAAGATCTTGCTAAAATAATTCTTTTGTATTTCATATAGGTAATCAGTTTGAAATTTACAAGTATTATACAGAGTATACAGGGTGTATCAGAAATAGGTACAAATATAAACCAATAATAGATTTGCTCAAGTAGAAAAAATCATTATGTTCATTTAAAAAAATATTATAAAATTTTGTTTGAGAACTATCGATGATACATAGAAAATGCATTTAAGCTGTAGATGGTTATTACGTAATTGTAAAGTAAATCCAAAGTGGCAAACACGTAAAAACTTGTATGGCTTGTGATAAATAGAATAGAAATTACAGACCTACCTAATAGTATTGGTTTGTGGCAGGTGATAAAAAATTTTTTGCACTTCTATCTTACTCTCCTTTGCATAACATATCTTTGAACTCAAATTTTTGTTATTATCCTGCGGTACTCAAACAATTTTGGGTCAAATTTCCAATTATTATTTTCTCATACCTTAAGGGTCCCATTGCCAAAGAAATGTTTTTTCAAGTTTGTATATATTGTAAGCTATCATCGGATTTAATATTTGTACCTATTTATGATACACCCTGTATATTTCAATTTTGCCCTGTAATTGTACAAATTTATCTACATAATTATTAATACTACATAATGATAGTTTAAGCCTCGACTTATCTAAAAGAACTACTTTCTATTTTATATAATCAGTATGATAGGTTTGCGGAGAGTGTTTTGATGACTCACCCTGTATATATGTATATAATTTTGCTAATTCATAATAACATTATTTGGTCTGAATCAAAAGAATCCTTTTCCTCTGTGGATAATAATACGATATTAACCAATATCTCGAACAGTATTTTGATGACTCTCCCAGTTATATAGAGTGTCTCACAACTAGTGAAAAGCTTTACGGTTGGATTGGTTTTGTCGAATATTAAGTGGAGCATACTTTAATCTCATTAATATTAATATAAATATTAACACTAAAACGTTGCTAAAATTAAATTTCAATAAGAGCGTGTGGATACGTCAGTTGGTGTTCTCTGGACGCGCGGAGAGCATTTCCATTGCAGTCAAACGAAACGTATCAGCGTATTCAGCTCCAGTAAAACCTTCGATTGTTATTATAGGTACAGCAAATAATTAATTTAATTTTGTTTAGTTTTCTTAAAGGTCGTTTGATATTAAGGTTGCGAATTAATAATGCAATTAAAACTTGGTGATTATTAGAATAAGACATACGTTTATTATATGTTTTGCTCAAAATGATCTCATCAATCAAATGCCAAAGTTTTTTACACTAGTTGTGGAACGCCCTGTATACTTTTTTTTCGATTAGTAGACATCAAGATAAAAATTATTACAGCCAGTATTTTGGTAACTCATCCTGTATAGGTATGAATAATTCTTTAAAAATTATTACATAACAAAATACTAATTTAATTTAGTTTTATTGAAAGATATTAAAGACAGTATTGTAGGGACCCACCCGCTATACGAACATATTTTTCCAAATCATAATAAAACAGGTTAATCTACTTCTTAATTTTAAACTGTGATGGTATTAAATTTTTTCCTATTTACAGTAATAAGGATGATATTAAACAGTATTGTAGACAGTATTTCGATTACTCACCCTGTATATTATAAATTTTGGTTATTCCTAATGTAATTGGTTTACTTTGATCCATAACCATAAACGTTCAAATATTATTTAAAAAAAACATTTTAACAAGTATTGTAAACAGTATTTTGATGAGTCCCCTCTGTATTGACCAATTTTTATTTTATTTATTTTATTGTGTAATAAATCACAATTTTAATTAAAACCTTGAATTGAAACTGCGAACTTAATTTAAATTATTTGTGATGGTCAGGATGGTACTGAGTAATATTACAGCGAGTATAGCGATGACTCACCCTGTAGATGTAATAATTTTGCTAATTTATAATACTAAAGAGGTTTAGTTTAATTCTGAATTATAAACCGTTTATTTATTAATAATAATAATTTATTGCTTTTAATATATTCACAAGTATTATAGGCATTATTTTGATTATCACTCAGTATATATAGAAATGTTCTTATTTCATAATAATACATTGGTATTGCAGGGGAATTTCTATATATTTACCTAACCATAAACTTAATTTAAAAAAAATTGTAAAACATATAATATGGAATAGTATTTTAAAAAGCCACCCTGTATAAGAATAAGTATTTCTAATTCGCTTGAATTGTAACGTGAAGTAACGCTATTGGCATAGACATTAGCTTAACTTAAAAGATTTGATTGTAAGGGCGCGAAACATTTTTCACAATTTTCACAGCAGTTTTCCAATACTATCCCAAAATATTCAAGGTTAGTCACGTTTTTAGAACGAAACCAGTTAATCAAACCCGAGACCCACGTAATTTTCTCGATTTAAAACTGACCTAGCCTGGGCATTACGCAGCAGGTAAACAAAACAAGGAACTGTCGCTTCTTCATAGTGAGCTATAAATAGCCAATTTATTTATATAATTCTAAATGCAATAGGACACGGGACGGAAATAAAACCCGCTAGCTCTTGAAAAATCCGATTAGCATACTCGAACCTGAGTCGGAAACATGGACGGCGCCAACATGCACGACCATCACCATCAACATGAGCGCTCTGAAAAAAGCAACGATTTAATTATAGCAAAAGTGGTAGCAATGGCTGTGCTCGGACTCGCCTCGTTTGGTATTGGAATGCTCCCAATAAAACTAACAAAGCTGGTGAGCATAAAAACGGCGGACAAAGACAAGAACTTCGTCATCTCGCTCTTGCTGTGCTTCGGCGGCGGGGTGCTGCTCTTCACCACTTTTCTGCACCTCCAGCCCGAGGTGAGGGAATCCCTAGAACACCTTGAAGCGGAGGGCAGAATGCCGACGCTAGGTCACGGGATTCCCACCTCCGAGCTGGTGTTCTGCTTAGGCTTCTTCTTCGTCTACTTAATCGAAGAGCTGGTGCACTTGTTCTTGGACAAGAGGATGGATAACGAGGCCCTGCATCGCTCCCTCTCTGTCAGATGCAACAAGAAAGAAAATATGACAATACCAAGGGTGACTTTAAACAAGTTGGAGGAAACCAATATAAGCTGCATCAGCAATTCCACCAAGGATTTGCTGAACTCCCAGAACAACTTAAATTTCGTCAGCAGCAGTAGTAGTACTCACAGCAGTAGCCACAACGGGCATAGCCACATACACGTGGAGGATTCCATGAAGAACTCCTTCCGTGGCCTTCTGGCCGTTCTGGCCCTCAGTTTCCACGCTGTCTTTGAAGGTCTCGCCGTAGGACTCGAGAATAGCGTGCATAAGGTCTGGTACCTCTTCGCCGCCATTGCTACCCATAAATTGGTGATCGCTTTCTGTGTCGGTGTTGAACTTGTCGCGTCCAAAACGAGGACGACATTGTTGTTGATTTACATCGGAACCTTTGCGGTTGTTACACCGTTAGGTTGGTATTTGTTTGGCTATACAGGCTTTTGTTGCAGCTCTTTGAACTAGTTTCGAAGTTTCTTTTGGAAAAATTGGAACTAACCTTAACAGTCATAATTATATGAATGCATTCTTTATAGTCCCAAAATATGTGCATCCAGCAAAATATTAAAATTAATTATTAATTACTAAGAGTAGGAGGATGTAAAAGTAAATTTCATCAATTATTCTAGATTTACCTTTGAATAGCCTTAGGTCAGATAAAGTTTCATACCTTCCTATAATAATTATATTCAGACATCCTGATTTACTTACGGAATTTATATTTTAAAAATATCTCTTCTAATAAATTAACCAAAAGCAAAAAATTATCATCATCTCAGATATTAAATTTTGTTCAAAGAGCTTCAATCGAAAATTACCCATAAATTGTATAATCTCCAACCTAACTTAACCTCAAACCATGGCAGGAATTGGAATAGGGATAGCGTTAAGCGAAACCGGGGGTTCCCAGGAAGACGTGACGTCAGTAGTCCTGCAGGGGATGGCGGCGGGAACGCTTCTATACGTGGTGTTCTTCGAGGTTCTGGCAAGAGAACGCAGCAACCATCACAGTGGACTTTGGCAACTGCTTGCCATTTTGGCCGGATTCGGTGTTATGTTCGGCTTACAGTTTATCAGTAAGTTTAAAATGGTTTGCAATGGACTCTTCTGGCTTGACTTGATTTTCTCTTGGTTTCTTACGGCAATTAACATTAAGCTTTCAAATGCATGGTTGGAAGCCATGGGCAACAATATAACTACTTCCGACGGTTTAAAGCAGTGCTTCATTAATTGGCTGTAGCTGATACCTTTTTATAATGAATCGAGTGGTTTTCATGGAAACTCACCATAAAATAGTAACATGACTAGTTACCATGCAAACGAAGTGGTGAACATCATTCAATTTCTTATAAAATGTTAAAAACATATTTGTGTGCATTGATTGGCTTGGTATATTTCTTTTTCTTATGCTGAATCGACAGAGTGTTATGTAAGATAACTATCAGCTTTTGAATTAATGGTTACGATGGATACAAACCGAGGGGTTAGTTAGTAAAATTGTAACTTTCGAACTAGTGGACACCATAGAAACAAACTAGATAACTTTCATCTATCAATTAGTAAAATTGTGAACGATTTAAAATTTGACTTCATTAACTGGTTTAATATATTTCTGCCTGCTCATGGGGAATTGATTGCTTACCAAGGAAGCCATCTGTAAGCTTCCTGATTAGTGAACACCATGGAAACAGACTAGAGAACTTCCATTAGTCCATCCAATTAGTAAATTTGTAAACAACTTAGAATTTGACTTAATTAATTGGTTTAATATATTTCTGCTTATGCTGAATTGATTGCTTACCATGGAAGCTATCTCTTTAAACCTTCGCCATTACAGTGGACAACCATGGAAAACAAACTTAATGACTTTCATCTATCAATTAGTTAAAAAATTGTAATGATTGTTAAAATAGACTTTCATTAACTGGTTTAATATATTTCTGCTTATGCTGAATTGATTGCTTACCATGGAAGCTATCTGTAAACTTTGCAATTAGTGGACACCATGGAAACAAACTAATGACTTTCATCTATCAATTAGTAAAATTTTAAATGATTTAAAATTAGACTTCATTAACTGGTTTAATATATTTCTGCTTATGGCGAATTGATTGCTTACTATGGAAGCTATCTGTAAGCTTTCTAATTAGTGAACACCCTGAAAACAAACTAGAGAATTTCCATCTATTAATTATTAAAATTTTAAACGATTTAGAATTTGACTTAATTAATTGGTTTAATATATTTCTGCTTATGCTGAATTGAGTGCTTACCATGGAAGCTTTCTGTAAGCTTCCGAATTGGTGGTTATCATGGAAACAAACTAGAGAACTTTCATCTATTAATTAGTAAAATTGTAAACGATTTAAAATTTGACTTAATTAATTGGTTTAATATATTTCTGCTTATGCTGGATTGATTGCTTACCATGGAAGCTTTCTGTAAGCTTCCGAATTGGTGGTTATCATGGAAACAAACTAGAGAACTTTCATCTATTAATTAGTAAAATTGTAAACGATTTAAAATTTGACTTAATTAATTGGTTTAATATATTTCTGCTTATGCTGGTTCGATTGCTTACCATGGAAGCTTTCTGTAAGCTTCCGAATTGGTGGTTATCATGGAAACAAACTAGAGAACTTTCATCGATTAATTAGTAAAATTGTAAACGATTTAAAATTTGACTTAATTAATTGGTTTAATATATTTTTGCTTATGCTGAATTTATTACAAGCTTTCTGTAAGCTTCCGAATTGGTGGTTATCATGGAAACAAACTAGAGAACTTCCATCTATTAATTAGTGAAATTGTAAACGATTTAGAATTTGACTTAATTAATTGGTTTAATATATTTTTGCTTATGCTGAATTGATTGCTTACCATGGATGCTCTCTGTAAGTTTCCGAATTGGTGGTTGTGGAAACAAACCAGAAAACTTTCATCTATTAATTAGTAAAATTGCAAACTATTTAAAATTTGACTTAGTTAATTGGTTTAATATATGTCTGCTTATGCTGGATTGATTGCTTACCATGGAAGCTATCTGTAAGCTTCCGAACCAGTGGTTATCATGGAAACAAACTAGAGGACTTTCATCTCGTAATTAGTAATATTGTAAACGATTTATTATCTGACTTAATTAATTGATTTACATATTTTTGCTTACGCTGAATTGATTGGTTACCATGAAGGCTATCTATATATTTTCGAATTAGTAGTTACCATGGAAGCACCAATTAGTTTAATTTATTTTACCATATCGATTACCATTGAGCAATTATCACGGAAACTACCATATACTTCCTAGCGGTTGGTTTTAAATTTGACTTGGCTGGATCTATGTTTATGTTGAATCGACTGGATTGCATGGAAATCAAATACTAGTCTTTAAAAAAATGCCGTAACAATAAATTTGTTCTACTTGTTTGTAACAAAAGAAGAAAATGGCAAAAGATTTTCAAATAGGCAGATTAGGCGTCACTGATTGTCTTGATTTGGTTCATATTTAATCTGAAATGTTTGGTTGCAATGGAAACTAACAGCAACCTTTCCAATGGTTGGTGATGAGTTGCCATGCAAATAAAGTTATGTTGGTATTGCAGCTGTTTTAACATAATTAAAGATAGTTGCATATGCTTTAAAATACATATGCAGTTATCTTTCGTTTTGTCGACTGATTATCATGGAAACCAGCTGTACTTGTCTTACTCTTGGCTACCATGGAAACTATTTAATTATATATTTTTCTCCTTATGGTAATTCGATTAATTGGAAAGCAATAATAAACTGTAATATAACCCATATGTACGGAAATGAACTGCATTAAGTCCTACTAGTATTATTTAAAATTAACAAAACTGTAAACGATTTAAAATTTGGATTAATTGCTCAACTTCTTTTTGTACTGAATCGGTTAGTTACTATGGAAACTATTGACTATAACTTTTCAACTGAAGTATTACCATGGATTCGAAACTGATTAATGCCATCTATTCGTCAAGAACATTAAAAGCAATTGTAAAATATTTGAAATTAAGCTTTACTGTTTGGTTAGACTGGCTGTTTCATTAGGCTAAATCGATTTGCTGCCATGAAAACGAAATAGCGTGCACTATTGGTTGTACTTAAAAATCAAACCAACGCGATATGTTCATCTAAAGTGTATGATATCGTAATCGCTGTTGCGAAACGTTATAAAAAGAACCTCTTAAAGAATTTGAGGTCAACACTTTCCATTAATAAAGGATCCATCCGCTTCGCAATTGTTTTACTCTTTCTGCTTGAACTGGTCGCTTAGACAGGATGATTTGCACAATTACTGTCGCTTTTTATTTAGCCTAACCTACTTTAGAGCACTGGAGCTGCAAATAAATCAAAAGAAAAAATGCGTCTGTTTGCGCGATTCCCCGAACTCACAAACGGCGTAAATCGAGTAAACGGCGGCGTGTGCATTCTCTTGTGTTAAATTATATAACTGCACAACCTTGATTCGGCTAATTACATGTGCGTGCTATTTTCTGGGACAGTTTAATAGTAATTGGCATAAAATTGTAGAATTTTGAAGAAGAAGCAGCCCCGGGCGGTTTCCAGGTTTTTTGAACTTTTCGCGAAAGGCATCATTAATTACGTGTAGGTCTTCGGGAATCTTACGCCTTCTTATGCAAAATAATGTCAACCTTACTAAATTATGTTGTAGAATGCGGAAAAGTGGGCTGAAAATGGTGTTTTGCATAAAAAAGTGTTTTGTATGTTGCCTTCTTTTGTTTCTGGTTGTTGTTTGAGATTGTGAAACAAATGCCTGCCTTGAAAACAAAAGTGGATGTAGTTCCTGACCAATAAGCGTGGAACCTAAAAAACAATTGAACATCCCTGTGGTTGTTTTAAAACTTTCTTATGTTTTTTTTTAACTTTTAATGTAAGAAAGTTGTTAATTTCAAGTACTTTCTCATCGTGTTTTTGATTAGAAAATCCTAAAAAGTGTAATTTTTCCTTTTATTATTTGGATATTGCATGTAACGGTCATTGACTCCAAATTAAAAAAAAATTTTATCACAATGCTCGTTTTCACTTTTAATTCTCAATCTTAATCGCCTCTAGCGAACTGATGCAAAGTGATTTATATTAATTAACCTCTGGTAGCGGGTTTTCCTTTATTTATGGAGTACGCCGAGCAATAAAAACCCTATCAATAGTTCAGATTCAGACTTTAGAAAGTAGGCCTTGTCGGAACGGACGAAGCGTAATAATTGTAAAAGCAAAAGTTTGCTTATGTGTGAAGGTCGGCAAGGGTCAGTAACTTATGTGTTATATTTTTTCACTTTCGTGTATATGTTTTAAGAAAAATGCGCGAGGCCGTTCCGAATGCGTGCCATTTTTCGCTCTAATTTAGATAGCGAAAAATGTGTTTGCTCTTTAAATTTGTATTTGAAGTCCGTGACATTATCTGTAAATTATTTATGCACGTTAGTGGAATACCGTTTTGTTTTGCCTTGGATTTGATTTTGATAATGGTTGAGGTCTTGAAAAGTTGATGACGCGAAACCTTCTCTTGTTTTTACATAACAATTGAATGGCGAACAATTGAAGAGCTGGAGTGGGGAATTCACAGCAGTCTAAGACGTTCCTTTGTCAGTTTTTATTTTAAATTTATTTTATATTTAAATTATAGGTAGTTACAAAAATAAAATGGGAAATCTGTTTTAACCCGTTGTTTACGGGTATGTTATTAAAGAGGATTGTTGCGTCACCGCATAAGTAATATCTAACCTATTCTGCTTTTACCTGCTTAACCGTTGTGTTTGTATAGAATTACAAGTCTCTCGTTTCGGCATAAAATATCGCTTAAGCAACACACGTTTTAACACTTTAAATTTTCGCATTTATATAAGCTTTATTGGGGCCTATTTCCCGTTTTACCAGCACGCGGACATTTTGTCTCTTGCGTCATAAAGTTATAGGTTGCTCTGATTTATTAGTTTCTAGGCTTTGCAAATTAATTCCTGACCTAAAAACGAAGACTTTTATTTTTTATGTAATATTTATTAAACAATCTATTTGTTAGGTTATCATCGGTTAATCAGATTCGCCATTTTAGCTTCTATACTGATTTTTGTATTGTTTAGTTCATTTACATTTCAAATTTTTATAATCTATTTTGTAATTTGCTACTATACTTTTCAGTATTTGTAGGTTAGCTTCAGTGAATCAGTATCCGCCATTTTGTGCAGTGATTGTACTTTACTGTGTGTAATAATATCTTTCTTTCCCTGAAAATGTATAGCTATTCTGTTTTATTTTTCCTAATATTACTATAATTAATGGTATCTGAAATTTTCAACATACAGGGTGATTCTAACTACGTATAGCTGAGGTTATTTAATTCCTTAATCACCTAGTAATTTTTTTAATTCAGCCCCATTCCGGAGGTATGGGCATTTAAAGCTTTTTTACATCAATTTACTAAAATGTAAATAACTTTTTTGTTTCGTGTCCGATTTTGATAAACTTTGTTGTTTTGGAAAGCGAACAGTCCAAGCTTAATTTTTAACCAAAAATATACAATTCAGTCTGTAAATGGATGAAATCTGACCCAGAAGTAAAAAATTTGATTTAATAATTTGTAAATTAGGGTATATCTTAAAAACAAGATCGTTCATATTTTTTGCAGCTTCAGGACTAGTATTCTTCTTTCCAAAAAAGGACTTCACAATTTTTACTTAACAAAGTTTCGAAGAGAAATGAAAATACTAATACGTACCCTGAATTTAGAAATTTTTCACTTCTGGGTCAAATTTCATGCATTTCTCACATATAACTGCACATTTTTCTTGGCCGGAAATTATGGATTTTTTCTTAAACCACTTTAGCATACAATGTGGTCTATAAAAATTGATTATCTTAGAATTTCAATTTATTCCAAGTCTAAATTCTTGGAGCAAAGTTTCTTATATTTGATGTAATTGTCTATTAGGAAAATAATCTTAAATTATCACCTTTAAGGCGGTTTCCGGAAACTAAAGTTTATTGCACCGCCCTGTGTTTTCTATAAATATACTCTTTAAACGTTAAACTCAACAAAACAAGTAGCTGCTTCTAAATTATTGTAATTAGTCTTGATAAAGATACCTTAGTATACAGTGCGATCGATACAAATGAATTTCCTTTGCTTTGCTGAGGGGCGTTTTCGTAAACTTTTCATTTACATCAGGGAAAAGTCTTTTGGTTATTTTTTGTTACATGTAGTGTACTTGTTAATCAGTTCAATGATACAAGAACATGGATTTAAGATCTTCAAGACGGTTACAAAAAATGTTAGTTTATTGCATTACCCTGTATTTTCTATAAATATACCTTAACGAAATAATCTATCAACAAAACAAATAGTTGCTTCTATATTATCGTAATTAGTCTCTTGATAAAGACACCTTAGTATACAGTGCGATCGATACAAATAAATTTCCTTTGCTTTGCTCGGGGTCGTTTTCGTAAACTTTTCATTTATGATTTACTTTCGGTTTAGACCGCGTCTTCATTTGGGAACTGCACCCAGCATTATCAGGTAAGAACCGACCTGTAGCTTGTCTGCCTTTACAAGCATTTGCTCTAGAAGTTTGAGCAATATTTGTTCCTAATAGGCATAAACCGATTAAGTATTATTGTCCTGGCAAACAAAATACATCAAGATCAAACCCTTCTCCGCCCCAAGGTTTGAATAATCTAAGCACACGGCCCTGTTAAGGCAGGCAGGGCCTACGAATAAATATTGCTCAAACTTCTAGAGCAAATGCTTGTAAAAGCAGACAAGCTACAGGTCGGTCCTTAGCTGATAATGCTGGGTGTAGGTCCCCAATGACAACTCGGTCTAAGCCGAAAGAAAATTG